>CAJUYH010006158.1:0-20940 GCA_910591685.1 Galerucella tenella
ATGACAACATGAAGTACTTCTGTCAGATCAATAATCAAATGGACATTTACAAAAATTCAGTTGCAAACTTGAATGATGATAACAGGAACGAATTTATTTATTCAAATACTCATGAATTGTACAATTGTTATTGTTCGAAATTTGTAAACCGGAATGCTTAATTATATCACTATTATTTAGACTAGCAGAAGATTCCTGATCCATTGCTTTTTCAAATACATATATGATGAAACTTCGTTAACTGATTGCTATTTTCAATAATAAATTGCAGCCTACCATTTTGTTCATATACGCAAGCATAAA
This sequence comes from Galerucella tenella, assembly GCA_910591685.1. Lineage (NCBI taxonomy): Eukaryota > Metazoa > Arthropoda > Insecta > Coleoptera > Chrysomelidae > Galerucella > Galerucella tenella. The sequence goes on from CAJUYH010006158.1 coordinate 304, forward strand.
CGTTTCATCGATCACCGTCTGGTTGGTTGTGACCATCCATTTCGTGAATTTTTGGTATTCCTTCAGATACGCTTCCCTAGATTTCTCGGGGATTAACCTCCCTTCAGCTTGTTCGGCTAACAATCTAATCACAGATGACCTATCATCGTTTTCGATCATTGTATTAACATTCATCAACACACATTTCACATGCAAATTATTGTTCTATTTGAAATAACAAAGTACTCATGTCAGATCAATAATTAAAGTCATGACATTAAGACTTTGCGTTTCTCGGGTTAATGATGTTGCCAAGGAAACTTTGAAAAAAGAATGAATAATTATTATGGAAAAAGAATTTCAATTTCGTTTTGAAAAAAACATAATCTGAGTATTTTTCAGACTGCGGTGCAGGTATAATAAAAAATAGCGTATGATACACGTGTGTAAGCGCCTTTTAAGCAATACTCCGTTAAAAGGCACTCGGCTTTGCCTCGTGCTTCCAAACTCATTGTGCGTGCCTAAAAGGCTTGCTTATACACTTGTTTCATAATATACTATTTTGCACGATCGATCTTTTTTGTTTATTTACAGCATCGGTTGTCAGGACGGTGGGTTGTGTTCACTGGTTTCAAAGTCTAGCACGTCGGTAAGTGATTTACTTACCATTTAGACGTCGATAAGTAAATCACTTACCGACGTCTTAGCCCTACATACATTTAAGTGGTCCTTAATAATATATTACTTCATTCATTACACAAAAGGAACAACAAAAAATTGGAAGATTCATATTTTTTTAATGAACAGAACCGAACAGAACAATATAAAAAGTAATAACAATTCCACCTAAATGCAAATTATGTTTTAAACCGATCGAGAAGTATAAATGTCACTTTTGACATATCGTTCATTCCGAAAAAATTCAAATTATTTTTTTCGAAATGTATTCCAATACGATTGCGCAAAAAATGGTATAAGTATCTCGAACGTTAAGGGTAATACCGTTCTTCAGCAAAATTAGAGGCTGAGCGTAGTGAAGCCTGTATACACTGATGTGAACTACAAGGATTGGAGGGTGGCCAATAGTAATCATTATTTTGGAGTACTTTCAATATCTTTTTCATTAATATAAATATGCGCCATTTTGTACCATATTGATTAGCTACCAGATATCCAATCTGAAGTAACATTTGTGTAGGAAAACTGGCGCTGCGTGAATAATACTCAATAAAGTATCCTTAAAATATGTCTGACCCAGAAAACTATAAGGAAGTGTTAAAAACATTACAGTGCCATTGTCTCGAACTAAATTATTAGGTTAATTCTACGCTAGACGCTTGCAACTTGGTAGAAAATTTTAATTTCACTTGAAAGTTGGAAAGAAGTGCCAACTTTTGTAGGGTATTACGTTTTTTAATTATTTTTAACTATGAAAATATTGTAACAAACTCATACTCTTGATTCATTATAAAAAATGCATACAAATACAAAAGAAGCGGGTGATTTCGTTGTCGGAACAGACAGTGCATTTTGGTAATTGTAGAGGAAATTTGGCTACATTTTTACTGTTTAAGAGAATGCTGACTCATAAAGTTATAATTACTTGAAACTTGAGAATTATTTTTATTATGTCTACAACAGAAATTAGCATTATTAAAAAAATTGACATTTATTTACATACTTATGTACACGGGTATGGGATGACATCGTTGTCGATCCTAACATTGTAAAGTTTGGCAAGTTTATCTGAAGCTACGGGGCGTCGGTGAGAGGCGAGAAAAAACATGGCGTATATCTGTCAAACGTACAAATGGCGTACGGTACCTATTTTACCAAGTAAAACTGAAATTACAAAGGTAACTGACAATAGAAACGCCACTGGATAAATCAATATCAGTCAATTGACGAAGTGAGAGGGAAGAACATACGCACGCGCTTGCCAATAAGAAGTCAGCTGGTCCATAAAAATGACCAATTATGTAATCGGAGGGTGTGGGCATTATGGTTTTCGTACAACGTTGCCAGAGCTTCAAGAAGCCCATAACAAATTTGGAAAAGTGTTCTCTTTTAATATTCATGAATTGGAAAATAATGTTAATAGAATAAATCCATGGAAACAAGCACATTATAAAATTAACGTTCAATCATATTTTTAATATTGTTAATAATAAAAAGACCCATTTATAATTATTATCACTACATAATCAGTACTTCAACTTTTTCATAGTTAAACGTGGCAATGTCGAATGGTTTCGACTGCATTCCTTTCACGGTTTCAGATAAACTTGCCAAAGTATAAGTTCTGCTCCTTTTTAAAAAAGCAGGTCCGTCTTCACGAAATATGTTGTGAGCGGCTTTAGATATTCGTAATTGAAATAAAGGGTCACAATACTTTTATACTTAATTAAGATAGTTTGTTGAAACATATAAAATTATAAAAATATCGATATTTTTAATTACATAGGTACCTTTTGTGAATATTTACTGTAATTCAATAAAATTGGATAAAACACCAGCCGCACAATTTTCAATAAACTCATACTTTCCATTTTCCAAAAATTACTCTCGACTTTCATTCTTTGTACCGAAATAACGTTCTATTTTCAAAATATTGTTAAACCTTTGAGTATGCTAACTCTTTTTATTTCCCCTAGCCTGATCCGTTAATGGATAACCTAATCATACAAGTATTTAGCATCGGTAACGTGCTAAATATTCAGCAGCGCTCTTGGGTATGCTCAGGTGCGTACTAAACATAACATATATACTTTGGCAAGTTTATCTGAAACCGTGAAAGGAATGCAGTCGAAAACTTTCGACATTGCCACGTTTAACCATGAAAAAACTGAAGTGCTAACTATGTAGTGATGATAATTATAAATGGGACTTTTTATTATTAACAATATAATCAAACGTTAATTCTTTAATGTGCTTGTTTCCTTGGATTTATTCTATCAACATTATTGGAACTTTAGTTCTATACGCCAGGTTATGTTTGAGCGACCAGGGGTCGCGACGCAAAAGATCTGACCATTACGTGTTACGTTACGCTACGTTATGTTACATTGCTTCGTTATGTGCCTTGCTTTTGCGTGCTTGTGTCTCCTTAGTCTCTCTCTCGTTTACGAAGCAGCGATTCATAATAAAAAATATGCTCCTGCCCGGATTCGAGCCCGGGCCGCCCGCGTGCAATGCGAGCATTCTAACCACTGAACCACCGATGCTAAATTGAAATTCTATGCAAAGCTGGTATTTGCAGTGCTAGTGATCTACTTGAATTTGTTCGGATAAATTTTTACTATTATTTCCATAATTTTTTTTGCGCGATTAAGGGGTATAGCTACTTTTCGAACAATTTATGAATATTAAAAGGGAACACTTTTCCAAATTTGTTATGGGCTTCTTCAAGCTCTGGCAACGTTGTACGAAAACCATAATGACCACACCCTCCGAATTACATAATTGGTGATTTTTATCGACCAGCTGAATTTTTATTGGCAAGCGCGTGCGTTTGTTCTTCCCTCTCACTTCGTCAATTGACTGATATTGATTTATCCAGTGGCGTTGGTATTGTCAGTGACCTTTGTAATTTCAGTTTTACTTGATAAAATAGGTACCGTACGCCATTTGTACGTTTGACAGATAAATGCCATGTTTTTCCACGCCTCTTACCGATACCGCGTAGCTCCAGATAAACTTGCCTAACTATACTGAGCTTTTTGACGTAATATCAAATATTTGTTAATAAAGTATGAACTAGGAATATGACACATTCAGTAGCATGTTCGTGTCTACTTGTCAGTAGAGTATTCTTAATACCTACTTATGCTGTGACTTGAAGTGATATTGTAGGTTGCAGAAGTTTGAGGTTATGTTTGAAATCCTAAAAAATTTACTTACCTCCGCCAATTCTGCAATATTCCAAGGTTTTTTCTTGCTTCGATTGGAGTAATAGTGATATAACTTCTTATAAAACAATTCTGAATGCTTCGACATTTCCGTTTCACGAAAACATCACTACACAGATGTTAACAACAATTACAACGTTTGACTAAACCCGGCAAACAGAGTAACAGCTGAAAACGAAAAATTACGGCGTTTGACTAACGTAAATTCGACATTACAGGGAATGCCTGAAACTATTAGGCAAACGGTGTACCGAATGTACAATTACGCTGTTTGCCGGCAATACGTGAAATGACTAGGCATTTCAGAGAATGACGGATTTCACTAATTGACGCCGACATATATATATATATATATATATTCTCTTTAACGACGCCAATAAAATGTAATTGCCGCTTATCAAAAATACAAAATTAACCTTCTCGACTTTCCCCTCCATAATAACTATCTTAGGTGTGTTCTTTTTGACTGAGATCTCAGCTCAATTCAGTTAAAATGATCTGAGATAAAGTGATGTGAGTAAGCACCAAAAGGAACGACCTACTCAATTGAAACGCGAGATCTGCCGTCACATGCGTGAATAAGAGACATAAAACATATAAACATAACCTATCTGGAATCTAGATCTCCAATAACCACGCTTGATTCATCCCCTCCATTTTATTTCCGACTCAAGTCCAACTGATACCCCCTTACATCACATTCAGCATCGGTGAAGGGGGAGGAAAAATCTCAGCTCACTTCGAAGTGAGTAAATCAAAAAGAACGCGCACATTACCGATGTGAGCTAAGATTAACTGAGATCTCAGTCAAAAAGAACACACCTATTATCGTAGTTTTTCATTCAAACTTTTCATCTTCCCCCTGTATCAATATTGACCTGAACAACATAAAAGAAACTAATTCTACAACTGGAGAGCTAACTTCGAACCCGACGAATTATTAATTGTATCAGTAGGAAACTGGTTATAGCATTAAATTCTCACGAAATTCTGACAGTTGTCTGTGGAAAAGAGGAAGACGGGGTAGAGGGATGGAGAAATGAGCTAGCGAACAGTCCCAAAAGCATTGGAAGTTGGCAATTCCACACCAACACCTCCATCCGCATACTGCCGACACCTTAGATTTATGCCCGCCTGCTGAATATTCTGAAATATTGAGTGTGCTCCTGGGGGAGACTGCAAGAAACGATTTTCTACTCTAGTTAAATATTCCAATCATATATTGCGTAGTGTGGTAATTGTACTGAGGGCATTAGTATTTACAAAAATGTACTGAGGGTTTTGTTATAACTGGGGTGAAGTTTCTTAGACGGCTAGTCGATAAGTGGATAAGAATCGAGTATGAAGGTTGAAAGACGCATACATGGTTATTCATTATAATATTGTCCCCATCTTTTCGCAAAAGTTCTAAAAGGTCAACTGAAGTTTCTGGAAAATTATTCAAAAGTTACTTAGGGACATTTTACATTGATACGGATTTTGTGACAAAAAATAAGACAATTAGGTTTACTTTGAGGAATAAATTCTCTGAACGATTAATTTCCCTTGAATTTTTGGGTTGGCCAATTTTGTCTCAAAAACTTAGCTAGTTCCTTGGAGTGGCTGAATAAAAATTCTCAAAAAATCGGTTCTGTCGAGAAAACTCAGTGTGATCATGATTACATCGCGAACCCAGTGGATATAAACCATCCAATTACTTGCCAAAACACATACAAAAATTTCATCCAACTCAGGTCAACCGTTCAATGTGAAATGCTACCACCATTCAGACGCACTTAAACTCAAATATAATTTCATGAAAATCGGTCCAGCCATTTTAGGAGAAGCTAAAGATTATATATTTTCAAGAAGAACACGTTTGAGACCTATTCAAAAACGATAATATACACTGTGTCCGGTTTTGAAAATTATATTGCTGTTTCTGTCACTCTGTGTTCAAATGTTCAAATATATTGTGGAAAATGCACATAACATCTTCAATATTCTCTAATATTCAGTATAATATATTTACCTGAATAAAAAAATTACCAAGTTAAAGGAGGCCAGTATATAATAAAAAATCACGAATATTTCGTACCGAGAACCCCCACTAAACCCCTCGAAATGAACTTTTTTTTTCAATATTACTATATAGGAACTATTCTGATTTCTTCAAAGACCGGCATTTTTTAGTAATAAAATTTCACTTTGCTTTTGCAGATTAACAATTGAAATTGTCATTTACATTATTGACAAACATGTTTGAATAAAGTAAAGAGTTAGTGAACAACTTGATTCAAAGTCATCGCCGTCAGTTACACTCTCAATCAAGTCCATAATCATTCTATTCAAGACTGAGAAATTTTGTATTAATATTCTTAAAATTTTCTCCATCCTTCCATAATATAACAACAAGTTTTAGTGACCAATATTAGCTCTTGGTGTTATGGCTCTTATTGAAAACTTTCGAGTATTGCTTTTTGGAACTTTAGTTCTTTTACGTCAGTTTATGTTTGAGCGACCGGGGGACGCGACGCAAAAGATCTGGCCGTTACGTTACGTTATCTTACGTTGCTTCGTTATGTGCATTGCTTGCGTGCGTGTGCTCTCTCCTGAGTCTCTCTCTAGTTTACGAAGCAGCGATTCATATGCTTCTGCCGGGAATCGAACCCGGGCCGCCCGCGTGGAAGGCGAGCATTCTACTACTGAACCACCGATGCTATATTAAAATTCTATGCAAAGCTGGTATTCGCAGTACTTGAATTTGTTCGGATAAATTTTTACTATTATTTCCATAATTTTTTTTGCGCGATTGATCTTTTCTGTTTATGTACATCATCGGTTGTCAGGACGGTAGGTTGTGTTTACTGGTTTCTAAGTTCAACACGTCGGTAAGTGATTTACTTACCGTTCAGACGTCGAAAAGTAATAAATAGCATAAAACAAATTTCACCAAAATGCGAAATATATTTTAAACTGATCGAGAAGTATAAATGTCACTTTTGACATTCCGTTCATTTCGAAGGAATTCAAATTACTTTATTCGGAATTTATTTCAATACGATCGCGCAAATAAAAATAGAAACAGTCGTTTTTCTACACCCACATGTATATTATCCATTTTCTGCACAGTTTAGAGAATGGAAATGTAGGCCATATCGGTTAACTGAACGTATATGATTTCATATACATCCTAGAACGTATATGAAAACCACCAATCAGCATTCGCGTTTAGTACCTACTCGTCACTCATCTTTTTTTTTAATTTGAAGAAACGTCAAAATAACTTGTCAAAAAAAGTCTCCCCCAGAAGCACTGGATCAAGAATATTCATTATTTATAAAAATAAACCTTATAAATTAATAACAAATACTGAAAACAGAATAAAATGGGTATTTGAGGGACTACCAATGGACGCCAGTTCTTATGGAAGTATGTAATACTTCTGAGGTTTAGATAGTTAAGTTTCGGTAGCCGAGTGGTTAACATTCTAGACTCTCACGTGGTAGACCCGGGTTCGATTACGCGTTAAGAATTTTTTTTTCAATTGTTGATTTTATTTTCAAATAATTATTCTGCTCAATATTGATTACTACAACAGGCAGAGGCTTGAAATATTTAGCAGAATATTCATCATTATAAATAAAGGTGCGGTACCCTTCTTGCGGGAGTCCGACTGGCAACATATATTTATAACAGCATCGCATATTCAAAAAGGGAAACCGTAATGTTATACAAATTGTATATTTAAGAGCTGTACGTTTATCACAAAAAATTTGTGAAGACATAAAATTGAATTGGTACGATTATGAATAAAATTGTTGGAAATTTCTAATTTCAAGTTATATTTATTTTACAGTTTATTCAAATGTTTATTTTCTAGATATTTTCTTGAATGGGTCGTAGAAAAAATATGCTGTTCGACACTCGAACGATCGAGCACGACGCCGTAGGCGTAGCGTAGCTCAGTCGTTCAAGTGCGATATGGAGAATCCACACGAGTCGAACAGCATATTTTTTCTACGACCCACTTAAGAAAAAATCTAGAAAATAAAAATTTCCATAAACTGTAATATAACGTCAAATTGAAAATTTAACAATTCAATTTTATATTTCCACTAATTTTTTTGTGGTAAACGTCCAATGTCCAATGTCCAATTTTTATAATGCTACGGTTTCCCATTTCAAATATACGATGCTGTTATAAGTAGATGTTGCGAGTCGGCCTCCCTCATGAAGGGTATCGTACCATTATCTATGATAATGAATATTTTGCTGAATATTTCAAACGTCTACCTGTTGTCGTTATTAATATCAAGCAGAATAATTATTCAAAAATAAAATTAACAATAAAAAAAACTTTTTCACGGGTAATCGAACCCGGGTCTACCGCGTGAGAGTCTGGTTTGCTTACTACTCGACCACCGAGAGACATGCAAATTGTTTATCTATTACGTCAGATGTATTACATAATTTTTGCTCAAAAGGGATTAGGATTGTTTAAAATACGTAGGTACTTATATTTTTTTCCGCACCTTTTGGACGAATCCCTCAATACTTACATATGCAAGCACTATTTGGCAGCTCAAACAGAATTTTGCGAACCATAACAGCCCTAGGGTACTAATGCAACTAATAAATACATGAACCTCGAGTGAATTGAAGGCACTTTATAGAACAGACCCAAAGACAAATACTTTCCTATGCTGTTTGGAAATGGTTAACTTGTTTAATGCAAAATTCATCAATACCCTGATAATTTCACCTTCTCACTGCAGAATATTCAAAGAGATCAAAGTTTACCACATTAAAATGTATGTGAAACAACTTCTAATCTGAATCTAGAGAATTTTCAGGTGTATATGGATTATGGATATTATTTTACAAATTAGTCGGGAAAAAACAATTCAAAGTAACTCACTTTTAACACTGTCTGTTATCGCTCCATACATTATGAACGTACTATGTCATCAGTCATTTTTGGTTGAGCGGGAATTTTACTGGCATTTTCATTCAAATTATTTCATCTTGGTAGGTATCTTCGAGCCGCAAATATGTTGAAGACAATCTTCTGGGTATACAAAAGTATGTTGCACAAGTTATCGTTGAACCACTATCTCTGGATTCTCAAAATATTTGAATTACTACATTATTGATACACCTAGGTTGATAATGAAAAAAATATTAGCCACTTATAGAGAAATTCAACTTCTCAATTGGGTAAAAAAAGCGGAAGTTGTCAACTTCACAGCTAGTAGTGGAAAAAATACGTTGTTATGTGGTTGTCATTCAATGAAAACAATGTACATTGAATAATTGTCATTATCACAGTTATTCTCAGTGACTGTCATCATGCCCATTCAATACAAAGTTATTTGTCATCCTAACGGATTAAAATGCATACACGCCCTGTACTAGTATAACATGAACGTGCATATGAGCTGGGTAATTCAAGTTCGCGCGTAATAATTTCCGGTTGAAAAAGCCTCATTATTAAGTCAGCACGGCGTTACGCCTACCAGCTATCATATTAATACAGCAATTATTAAAACGTATACGCTCAATCAAAACTTTTCCAAATAAACATTTTGTGCTAAATGTAATCGTATTTAGTACATGATATGCCATTAAATAGCCAGTTTCCGGTTAACCGCCAACACATTGAAAATTCCCCATAATTTCCCAACCGCATGCATTTCCCTTCACTTGGAATTAGCAACACTAAACATTTACGTTCCCCTTTATATAACCATACATATGGGTTCATTTATAATAGGCTCAATAATCAAATAAGCGACTAATCGAGCCGAGCCAGATATCGAGAACACGGATGCTATGCGAGCGTATATGCATGATTTATACTGTTGAGAATTCCACCTAAAATATGCAACATGGACTGAATATATGCAGACACCAAAGACGTAGACGTATCCAATAAATGTATCGAGCTAACCTCATACAAAAACTTGCAAACCAAATATTCTCAGGGGTGTTGCATCACATTAAATTTAATCAACAAGCATCTTACACTATGAAGTTGTTTGAAAATATATATATTATACATCAGAAGTGCAGTGGAAGGAGAAAACGAACTCTTCGAATCGTCACTATGATTAGTTGCCTATAACATGACATAATTGCTTACACTATGCATCTTAGAGGAGGTACCTATGATCTTTTGGCACCTATTACATATTTTTGAAAGTTTGATGAAGAAACTGCTAGGAGACTGCATATTTTCTGATCTTAACAAAACATACTTTTGATAATCACTCAAAAACGTCTGAATTTGGAACGAAAACAAGAGACAAAATCTTTATTTAACAATAAAGACACACACTTAATGTTCCAATGTTCAGAGTTCACAATTTATTACAAAAATGAACGATTACAACTGGTAAAAATTGGTTGTGTAGGTTATATTTATGACAGTCATTCAAAACATTAAACATATGATTGGCAATATGGCGGCGTTTCGGAAGGTGCGCAGAACATGACGAAAAGTCGTCTTCCGTGGGAGCACACCTTCTTCTCTATCACACCATGATTTAGGGTATTATCGCTGTAATCCTGAGTTGATTGGATGAAATTTGACACATGACTTAAAGTTTAGTGATTTTTTTGGTTACTATATTTAGTAAGAAATTATCAATTGAATAATTTAATTTTGATAGGTGAAGATAAGCAGCAAATATGTAAAAGACAATCCTGTGTATACAAAGTTATGTTACACAAGTTTTTGTTAAACTACTATCTTTGAATTCCCAAAATATTGAATATGTCAATGTTAGTGATAAAAATGATAAAAAATTATTAACCACTTATATAAAATTCCAATCTTTCAGTTGGCTAGAAGAAGAAATAATTGTCAACTCAACAGCTAGTAGTGGAAAAGCAGTAATTTTATGTTAAGCATAGATAAACCACCTTCGATAAAAATTTTGGTATGTCAATGTGAGCAGGGGTGATAGATTCCGTGCATAAAAGCCCGATAACCATGTCTGGTGTAGGAAGGGCAGATATGCGTGAAAATCACAGGAAAGCGGGCGTGCTCTTGAATCGCAATTCCATCAAAAATAAGCAAACATATTTCTTTCTTTTAACGATATACGAAACGCTACCAAACAGTATTATTTGTAATATTGTTTTTAAAATAAATAAGCATAGAATACGATTGAGTACCTACGAATATGGAAATAAGTAAACTCAATATTCTGTAGTGAAATTTGGAACATAGAAAGAGCGTTTGTATGTCGATAATTGAAATTGGAAAATAATAACGACAAAGACATTAAATTGAGTATTCAATATTGTACAGAGGTTTTCTACATACTTCAACAAATTGCGGTACTAGCATGTAGCTAAGAAATTGACAGCTTTCTTCCATGACCGTTCAACTGAGATGCAACAACAAGCAGTGTTGCATGAACCTTACGTTTAAGAGGAACATAGTACCTTGGATGAAATTCAGTGTTGGAAAAACACGCAAAGTTCAGAAGAGGATAGAGAATACAAGTTACTGTACAGCCATTCGTCGTGTACAGTCAGTATTAAAAAGCGTCGCAAAATATCTCATATCGCGTATAGATTTCGCTGAGTAAACATATATTAAACCAGCGCGGCGACCGGCAGCGGCAGCGTCAGTCCTAAATGCTGCCACTAAATGGAAATTTAATGCTTTGGTATACCGCGTGCACAAAACTTTAACAAACAACAAATAAATAAAAAATACAATTTATCAAAGCGCACTGCTATTACAACAGTGTATCAACTGAAAATAAGGCTATTTTCAGAAATCACAGAAAACTGATTACTAGCTTGTTGTTAAAGATAATAAAAAAGTGAACACTGTAATAAGATTATTGATAGAATTAAGGTATTTCTGTATTTATGGATTGTTTCAATGATTACAGGTTATTAAAAAACTTCCAATTTTTGAGTTAATACTGTATTGTCCGATCAAATTTTTAAAAATTATGAATTATTTTTAGTAGTGTAGTTATAAGTGAAATATTTTGACTCACTACAATTTACTTGGATTTGTTTTTGTATGATTTCGGTAAATTTTTTGAGCTGTTAAATAATTTGACATTATAGCACATTATTGTTTTAGGCTTAGGATGTAAATAAAGACAAATAATGTATTTATCAAATAAAATTACTAAAAACTTAATTACTTATACAAACTTGTTTATATGGAGCATTAACAGCAACAAAGAAAATAAACATTATTCATATATTTTTTGAAGCTTTCTACTATTTCTATAATCAGTCATTTCACAAATTGTAAATTCTTATGGAAGGAGATAATAAAAAACGTGACACAAACATGCTGGACTTATTTAAATAAAGGAATAACAAAATATACCTTCTTAAACAACACCACCATAAAAAAAAAGATATAGGTACTGTTAATAATACTAATAAACAGTTGTAGATAAAATTTTGTACGTAACACGTGTAATAGAAATTTATTATTAACGCACTTAGGTAATTACACAACTCGGCCTACGGCCTCGTCGTGTAAACTTCACATGAGTGCGTTAATAATGTCCATATCCAACTAATTACGTAAATAACTAGGTATTATTGTTTTGGATAGTCGTACCGGATTTTTAACATTCCCTACAATTGCCTGCTCTAGCTAGTTCATCAAAATACATTTGTTTCCGTCATTTAACAGCAGAAGTTGACTTAAAAACAGCTTTTGTTCTAAAACATTGAGTTATACAAGAAAGACATTAATATGAAAAAAAGTTCCCGCCTTGTTTTGAGCTGCCACTCTTGATTTATTCTCTTCGAAAGTCTTCGAAAAATAAACTTTTTCAGTAACACAAACTTGCCTGACGAATGGACAATGAAATTTTTTTGAATAAATTTTTCCATTTAAGAACACGAATACGCTTGATACGATACCAGACCTTTTCACTATATCCACATAATATAAAGGGCATTCGGCTTCTTTTTTATTCGGGATCAAACGAAATTGAGTTATCCTTGAAAAAAGGATGAAGAAAACCTTAGAGTGGTCGTGGATTGGAATGAGATACTTGGACGAAAATCATTTGTATGGCAAATAGTAGCGGAAAATTGTGAATTAATCTCAATTTACAAATATAGTATATTACGTACCGGGTGTGAAAAATCACTTTCGCACAAGTGATGTACACTATTTTTCCTACGACCATGCGATAATTGTAACAAATGTTGTTTGATGTGATGGTTATTTAATTAATATTTCACTTACACTTCACCAAAACTATTTCTATGCTTTGTGTTATAATTTGAGAATGAGCCTCCTTTATTATTTTTCACTTTTATAATTAGTATCACGCGATGAATTTACGAAGTATAATGGTTTCATATATTTGAAAACATCGATAACTGCACCTACAGCATATGATTATTTTTAAAATAATCAGTTTGTAGTGCAAAATATTTTCAAAGAAGAAGAAATTTTAATTCTCAATAATTTGAATCCCAAAACAATTCCTACAGCTATACAATGGATATACTTAAAATGAGAACATTCGACAGCTATCTTATGGTAGCTCAGTGGTTAACGCGTTCTGACAATTCGGAGAATGCTGGAGTAGACCGCGGTTCCATTCCAGGCCGTAGTAGTTTTTTTTATCACAAAATTTGGCTCATTTCAATTATTTTTGAACAGATTTTGTGTTTTGTGCTATATTTGTAGTTATTACGTCCGTGAATTTAAATAAAAAACCACGTTAATCGAATTCATGCGACCCGTGCGATATGATATCACACTAGGGTGATATCATGGTGCATGGTTCGCGTCACTATGATGATATGAGAAACTTTCCGCCAGAGTTGAGAGTGCGATATAGGTTAATTTCCTATATAATCGTGGGAAAATTTATTCAAATTGTAACAATCGGCCTTAACAGTAGTTTTTCCATTAATTCAAATTATTTAGTAGTAGTAGATAGTAGTATTTTATGAAAAAAATGTCTCCGTACTTTTTCATTTTATTTTTCAGCTCGATTGCTATCCTAAGAAAATTATGAAAAGTGCGGAAAGCAAACGCAAGCTTTGAACGTGATGTCACTCTTCCCTTCTTCGTAACGTCAAAGAGCCTACGTCCTTGAAGACGGCAAACCGTTATTTCCGTAGGATTTGTGACCTTTGCTTTCCTGGTTTTCCATTTTGACATCTCAACTAACTTCGAGATCGATATTGATATTCTCTTTGTTATTGCTGTTGCTTGGATTATATTTTCCGCTGTTTCCAAAATGTTCAAAGAGTGCTTCATACCACCCTGCACGAATAACAATAATATAAATTGTTGGACATAAAATATAAACCGCATTCCAATTTAATAAATACTTCATACAGATTGAACCACTTGAGTAGGTACGACAAGAATCATATGAACAATATTACTCGGGAGAAAGAGACAATAATTGTTCTATTTTGTAAAACTCACAATTAGATCAGTCCCTTTTACCAAAACACAACGAATGAGGACAGCAATGAACACAATTCTCCTCTCTTTTTCAAGTAGTGTTGTGCATATTAGTAGTGTTGTTCATATTATTATCCCTGTACTTGTGTAAATAGTCGAGCGAAGATTTTCCACAATCTTCATGTCTAAGAGCAGATCCAAATTGACAAATTGAAAATTCAGCACTGTAGTGGAACGCGATAATTACGGTGACGGAACAATGAAAGCAGTAGCCAAAAAAATGGGATCAACCAAATTTTATCGTCAATTTTTCTGTCATAGTTCATTTTCGTATAATAGAAAATATTTCCCATATTTTAATAAATGGTCATAAATATTTGGATAACGTAGAAAATTATTCCAATTATTTTCCAACCATATACTCTTTCAACTCCAGAGCCATAAGCTCGGTAGCGTGTAGATGTCCACCGTAAATATATCCACTCTATTATATTAATGATATATATTTTGTTTTGTGCTTGTTTGAAAATCTGGTATAAACTTTGAAATTCAACAGCTCTTTTGTTTCAGGCTAATTCACTTTTTTCATATGCTTTTAAATCGTTGTAAAAAATGCGTGTATATCAAATTTATTTTTGACATACAAAGGTTCTGAATTATGCCAGATTGGGAGGCGTGTTGAGGGCCAGACACACTCACACCGTGAACATAGGTAACTTCACTGCAGAGTGAACTTTTTATGTTCCCAAAAAATACTGTTATTTTGTTTTGTCATTCGGTTTCACATGGAATATGCATTCTACCTGAAATTATTGTGGGGTTTTGAAGAGCTTTGGCTATAATCACGAAGTAATTTGCTGGAAATGCAAATTATTTTCATTTCTCTCATTAATACGATTGTCAGTTTCACGAATTTTAATCGAAAAAAGATCGTTATGAGGCTACCATTTATATTTTCAATGAAATTGGTTAAATTGATAAATAATTATGTCGTTTATATAGAGAGTGTAGAAAGATTATACATATATACATCTATAGAGATACATTTTTGTTCCATGTGATTAATTTGACATTTGGTAAGCAAGCTTTATAAGAAGTTCAAGTTCAAGGTTACACAAAATTGAATTTAGGGTGTGCTGTGGTCCTGGATAAGCCATTTGATCAAGTGGAAGACGGCAAGTGACAGTCAGGCGACAACGCCTACTGGCAGCAGATATCACTACTTTTTATTATAATATGCAAGCAGCAAGCAGCATTTTTTGTCTCGCAACAAGTGACTTAAAATGAATTCAGTATCCCAACATCGTTTTAAATTATTTCATTCTCAGTATATTTCTCCGAGCCCCTTTTTTTTCTGACCAAAAATATGCCAAAGCGTGAATCTCAGCGATTCACAAATTTTTACCTTATCATTCTCTTCGCCCACATCACCACGACACTCTCGTCAAGCGACATATAAATCAGGATTATCAACACCAGAGCCGGTTTAAGCTTTCCCCCGAAAAGTATTTACAGCTAGCAAAAAAATAAACGGTTTGAAGGGTCAACGTTTGCATAACAACTTAGAAAAATTAGACATAAGTTGAATTTTGGCAAGAATTCGAAATGTGACCTGCTATTTAATATCATTTTTGCTTACGAATGCTGTCCTTTATTTTTCGCATTTTCTCCAAAGTATTCTCCAGGTGAAGGAATGCAATTTTGTATTCTCTGGAGCCACCTGGAAGTAATTATTCCACTAGCTTGCTGGTTTATTTGAAATATTATTATTATTAACGAATATTGAATTCTTCGTCTTATACCTGTACTACGCTTATGCTAATAAAACTTTACCTGGTGAAATGGCCGATTATCATTGTTATTTCATGTATTTTTACTTACCATTATAAATGTCCTGAAAGTACTAGACTGGTCACTGGTCATACCTATATTGGATGCTTTCCACTTTTTTTCTTGCCTTTTGAACAGAAAATTCTTTTACGATCTTGAATATGAATTACTTTTTTTGTTATTCGAGATTTGGCATCATGGAACGAGAGTCGCGTCTCAAATGTGTTGGGGATAACCAAAATTTAAGCAAGTTCTGCTCATCTTCAATACGTTCTTGACACTGACAATGCTGTATACAGTTTTTTGAGTTTCCATATTGGCAGTTTTGGCAACAAATAACATGAATGAATAAATTTAACGAAAAATAAAATAAAAAAACTTGTGACAACGACCAAACCGAATTCTCGTAAACTTTTTCAACGTTCGTTTGGAATTCCAATCCATCACAAGTTGACAGAAGTCCATCGAAATTTAATCGGTTAGCGATTAATTCAATTTGGAAAGAATCACGTATAAATCGATGGTAACACTGAGCTTCGATTTTAATTTTCAGTCGACAAGTCAGGAATACTGGAATCCCAATATGCTGGAATATTTGTAGAACGTTATATTCGAACTGATATTGAGCTCTTTGTTTTACCAATAAGTTACAATCAATAAAACCTATGAAAATTTAAATTTCGTTTTAATAATGCAGTGATCAATAGCAGACGATAATCACTATCTACAAACTTACTAACGGCAATAGTCAAAATTCAAGAGGTCATCTAGTATCACTAAATTTGTAAAAAAGTCGTATTTGTATGCATAGTATTTGGTAGCTACTTTGATGACGATCACAACAAAACACTTCGTGCAAACAATAACTACAATGACACTACGGAATCTAGTAGTACAGAATAACTTCTACTTCGCAACGATTGTCAAGAGTCTTTGAAGGAACGTCAAATTAATTTCAGCTGTTTCCATTCATTCCATTACACATTTGGAGCTTTCGCATTGTCCGATATATTACAAATTACAACAATGGTACTGTGAGCTCCCGCACACACTGGAATAAAACGAATTAAAATAGCGGATGAACTAGCACTGGAAGACTGGAAGACTCTTTTGGGTGCCGGTGCATATTGCGGTAGCAGTACCAATATAATATCGGAAGAAATTTGCAGCGGAATGAGAAGATTGGATCATTGAAAAAATATTTTAGAGCTGAGTCAGTATCTTTGACACTCCTGGGAAACTCCAAGCTGGTGGTGACAAAGGAATGTCTTAGCCAGATTAAGACTACAAGAATAATGTAGATCTTGTGGAAGGGATAAAAAAGCTCCTACTTTTGAACAGCAGAGCAATACAGGATATCCTAAAACCCCTCCTAAAAGTTGGACCAAACAAACTTAGGTCTTTCATTAATTTCCCTACACTGAGTGGAAGAGATGGGCAAAATAGATCTTTCAGGTCTTATTGGATGTCATCCCAGTGACATACATTGGGTGAATGTTATCCTACTGTATATAGGAAAATTTACATTGGTCCCATTCCAATTATAATTTTTCATTGACACAACAAAAGAAAAACCTCAGTATGAACTTTTGACTGGGCTTGGACGAGGAGTACACTTTCAGCAATCAGTACAGATTATATTATGATCAATTATTTTAACTAATGCTTTTATTGCAATAGGATGTGATACTATCAAATAAGAAAAAGGAAGGAAGGAATATATTTCGATACCCTAAAAAAATTTCAAAGAATTATTGTCGTTCGTACTCAGTTTCAAATATGTAAAATTGAAATAATAATCGAAGCACTAAAAAAAACTTCAAATTTTGAAATGTAATCTTCTACAGACACTCCAAGCGAAAGCGTTGGAAATAATAAATTGCAAATATTAATTATGAGCTCTCATCTACACTCCATCCACTTTTTTGCTCCTCCTATTTCACTTTGCACATACATTCAACTGATCTTGGCACTCTTCAAAATAAGTAAATTGTTACCGTTTGGGAAATAAATTATATTATACTAAGTATACAGAGTGTATCATCTCACAAAGGCCTCTATTATGGTTCTCTATATTACCTACAGAGAATTTTGATAATTTGTTTATCCCGGGAAAATTCAAAATTCTATCACATTTCTAGGTATACATTGTGTTATTTATGAGATGCAACAAAGGGTTTCCTGTACAAAACTATCGAACGCAAGCTAACTTTCTCACCAAATGGCGTCCATAAAAAATAATAACAGATTTGGAAAGGTCGTTCAAAAATAAGCTTATATTATTATGAACTCTCAATTTTGTTAAATTTCCTCTGGTTGGGAAAAAATTCATTGCTATGTTTGAAGAAGTCGAACTCCATTTTTATACCACTTTTTTTCAGCCAATTAATTATTTTTTATATATCAATTAAAATTACTACGTACGTTCCGGCATGAAAGTTTCTTTGCTACATCTTCTAACGAAATGTATGACTTTGTAAAATCCAGGAATTGGTAAATTGAATAGGTCACAAGGATAACAATTTTAATTTCCCAACTGCGTTGTAGATAATGTTCACGCAGGCACCACAACCTTTAAAATTTTGATGCAGCTTCTACCTCTTTATAACCCCGAATTAGCACGCCCATTACCCCAGTTGAATTTATTACAGTCAACCTACTCTCTCGTGCAAACAGTACAAGATTGCTGCCTTCATTTTTTACTCACTCCATTTTTCAACTCTCACACCGGTAGGTGCCCTGAAGATCCTGACTCACAGGATATAAAGCTAGGAAGTCTCTTTGGCCATTAACGCAACCTCCTTGACGTGCAGATCCAGAGGGGTCAGACCAGCAATTAGTTCCATTGCTGCGGTTGGTGTTGTTCTCATGGCTCCTGTGATGTTTAAGCAAGCCATTCGCTGTATTTGATATACTTTTTGGATGGCCGTGGATTGTGGAACCTTCGGTCCCCATGCAATTGCCCCATACGTTAACATGGGTCTTATTATTGCAGTGTAGATCCAGGTGACCACACGAAGTGACAGACCCCATGTACGTCCCACTGTCCTCCGACACTGCTCATAAGCCACATATGCTCTTTTTGCTCTGCTGTGTAGATGAGAGTTCCATGTTAGTTTTCTGTCGAGGGTAATAGCAAGGTATTTCACCTCTTCCGAAAGGTTTAGTTTGCTTTTGAAGATTTCGGGAGGTTCCAAATCCGATAAACTTCTTTTCCTGGTGAAGAGGACCATCTCAGTCTTTCTGGGATTGATCGACAGTGAGTGTTCCTTACACCATTTTTCAATTAATTTAAGTCCATCCTGCGCTCTATCGCACAGTGTGTTCACAAATTCGCCAGTCTGCAAGATAACTATGTCATCTGCGTATGCAATTGTGTAGAATCCATTGTTGTTGAGGTGATTAATCACGGCTCTGTAGCAGAATAGCGCTGGTCAAAATAGCGCTGGTCAAAATAGCGCTGGTCAAAAAAAGCGCTGGACAAAATAGCGCAGGACATAAATAGCGCTGGACAAAACAGCGCTGGACATAAATAGCGCTGGTCAAAATAGCGCCGGTCAAAAAAAGCGCTGGACAAAATAGCGCCGGTCAAAAAAGGCGCTGGTCAAAATAGCGCTGGACAAAAACAGCGCTCCATAAAATAGCGCCGGTTGTAATATCCCTACAAAATCAACTATTACAGTAGAATGTGATTGAAAAATCAAGTTTTCAAAATTAATTTTAATACAAAGCAAGGTTTACAACAATCAATAATTCAAAAAAATTACATGGACAAATTATGAGCCACAGACTGTAAATACTGTTCAACGTTCCTGAAAGCAAATGTTTGAACCAAGGTTTTCAACCTGTTTTTTAGCTGGACGTATTTATTGTTAGGACTTTCTTTTTTCCTAAATCCTGAACGGTATCTAGTAATAAAGATTTCTGAAGACTGTTGTTCTTTTTCCAATTGATTGATCAATTTGTATACATGAGGATGCTGGCACTTCAGACTTTTCTGAAGGGAATTGTGCCATGCTTCAAGGGAATTATTTGTTTATGACAAATCATTTTGCACCCGCTCATATTGATTCCATAAATTCATACTGAATAGAGGCTTGATATTGGGAATCCTCTTACCAACGTAATTATCTTCCCAATAGTCGATCACCGGCTTTAGTTCATCAGGAAAGTTTTCACGAATGATTTCCAGTGCAAACTGCACATCTTTTTCTGGGATATAACTAAGAGCAAGAAGCATCTTACATTTTGTTCTTATGTTCTCGTTATCTCTGTATAGGTTCGTTAATTGACAATGTTGTATTTTCCTCCATAAGTTCTGCGCCAGATGAAACGAGCAACCGACAATACGCGTGTTAGAGAATACTTTTTTCACCGCGTTGATAGACGATTGTTCAAAATCAACGAGTATAGTTCCAGGCTTAAG
Organism: Galerucella tenella; assembly: GCA_910591685.1. Classification (NCBI taxonomy): domain Eukaryota; kingdom Metazoa; phylum Arthropoda; class Insecta; order Coleoptera; family Chrysomelidae; genus Galerucella; species Galerucella tenella. Next base: position 20,855 of record CAJUYH010006158.1, read on the forward strand.
TTCAGCATCTAAGGTTTTCAGTGTATTGAACATTTGAATGTAAATACTTTCTGATTTATTTGGCAATAGAGCATATAACAGTGGTA
>CAJUYH010006159.1:0-20939 GCA_910591685.1 Galerucella tenella
CATTTAACTGATTATTTATTTTATTCTACTGTTGTTTTGTCAAACCTTCTAAGACTTTTTTTTGTCACTGTGTAAATACGAAAATACTCTGAAACAACGCGATCAAATTATGTTTGTTTGGCCCTGTTTGTTTATGCAGATTATTTAAGGTTAGTTTACTTGGTTTAACATTTCCGTGATATATCTCACACAGTTTGTTGTTTAGCCAGTAAAAAAATGGGTAAAGTATAGTAAAGTTTTGAAAACATCACTTTTATATATCGCTTGCAAGAAAATATGTTTGATTTGATAAACACCAAGGAATTTATGTTTGTTTTCCTTCTATAACGAAGTTTGAAAAAAGTGAAAATGTAACCATGGATCAATAAGTTATTTCCTCAACCATTTTTGTACCGGGTGTTCCAATAAGCCGATCTCTCAGCTATGTATCAGAAACTATTCATGTTATAACTTTAGGAGAAAAAATTCCTTGGTAAAAGTGGACAAGAGAAATTGTTGGAAATTACTTTCAAGTTTCTAGGTTAACCGCTAGGGGGCGTATCCTGTAAAGAAAAATTTAAAAACCAGTTTTTTATTAAATATGCCCAATTATACCCAGTGTTAAATAAGTAAACTAAAAAAGGCCTAAATTTTAATTTTTTTCATTCGAAAGTACCCTCTACCTATGACAATTAAAACTAAATTACATTGTTTTATAGTAGATATAATTAATCCATCTACACTCTTTCTATTGACACTAATTTCGTTAAAATCGGTTGATTCAAACCAAAGTTATAGGCATTTATCCACAAACACTTTCCCACTTTCCCCCACCCTTTATTTGGCAAAATAGAATAAAAAGTACTTGAACAAATTTGTGACTTTTTTTTGTTTACTTATTTAACACTGGGTATAATTGGGCATATTTCACAAAAAACTGATTTTTAAATTTGTCTTTACAGGTTACGACCCCTAGCGGTTAACTTAGAAACTTGAAAGTAATTTCCAACAATTTCTCTTGTCCACTTTACCTGAGGAATTTTTTTTTCTAAAGTTATAACATGAATAATAGTTTCTTAAATATAGCCGAGAGATCGGCTTATTGGACCACCCGGTACATACTTTCCTAGTTAAACTATAAACATTCCACTTATTAGTTATAATATTTAAAGACTAGCTCGCCGAGAAATTGAGTGCATACATAACCCAACCTTTTAAATACACTTCCGCTACTTTGATATTTTTCTCCCTTGCACATTCTCTCCGCTAAATAATATTATTATTAATACCGTTCCGGGTGTGCAGATGAAAAGAAAATACCACCAGTGACGGTAGGTACTAATAATAAAAATATTTTAGAATTGGTATCGTTAAATAAGCATTGTCATTGCACCCATAAATTAGATGAACAAACAAATCGATTACGGATCCTTCTCGCTTAAGACGCTCTTTCCAGTATTAAAGCTCTTGTTAAATCAATTCCCGTGTTTCCAGCTTCATCGAACAAATCCCCATAGAGATATCTCAAGACTAAATTTCTCTAACCAAATTCTTGTTGCCTAATTCCCTGTCATTTCAAATAAGGGGAAATCTTTCAATCAATTACAATCCCGAGTGAGTTTCCTTATAATACCTAAATATTTATGATAAATGAACCTAGTTTTTGTACAATTATTTGACAATAATAGTTATACATTGAAATATTCACTAACATCACCCACAACATTATTCAAGTCTCACACAATTGTGCAAGTTGCAAAAACAAAACTCGGAAAAACCAAATACTAATAATTGTAATAAATAGCTGTAAACACAAAACATATAGACTCCCAGGTCAATATATACCTATAACGTGAAAATCTAAGTACCTAGGTACTTACCTAAAAAGCTCCAACCACCAACTCATTAGTCCACCAGGAATAAGGTACTTCATACGACGTTTCAAATTAAGGAAAAGCATCTTAAGCGGAAGCTGTCGGTCCTATACTAGTTTACCTCTCCAGAAAGAGGAAATGCGTCTCAAGTGAAGGGACAATCGGTGTACTTATGGTAGAGTTGTAAATCAAAAATTAAATCCAAGCCTCGTCGACAAAGTCAATGTAACTAGCTACAGGAACATTATTGAAACCAAACGGGAAAAAGAAACAGAACGTCGAACCCTATAAATAATAAAACATAATGTACATAATTAATGGCGGGAGTTACCAAAGCTTACCTTAAATTCTATCTTCTGTATAGGGCAACTATAAAATAAACCAAGAATTAACTTGCACAAAATACTCCCTATCTCCTCGTTCTTCATCTTCCTGCTTCCACTCAGCTAATCAGTTTCCACCAGAGATAATAATATAGACGCTTCCGCTTCGTTCTTCCAGTCCAAAATGGCTGAAGCAGTCTTCCAACCTACGCCTACGATAAAACACCATCCTAGAACCGTTCTGGAATCGTTTAGAATTGTTTTATGCGCAGGCGCAAACTTTTGTACCGTCCCAGATGGTCACAGAACTGATAGAGGCTGGAACGGTTTTAATCGTACTTTATTATTATTTATGTTAATAGTAATTCAACAATTCAAAATTTGGTTGATGTAATTGTCCGTTAATAAAAACAATAAAAAACTATATAACGTCTTAAATTATTTAAGCTGGTATAGTACTGGATCTATGAGAACACCAGAGTAAGAATCGAAGTACGTCCTAATTAATAAAGTCTCTATCTTTGTCGCCGCATTTACTAAAGCTCACTACAGGAGAACACAAAAGATCGAATTTGTAGCAAGACCAAATTTTCTATTTCGGCGTGTCGTAGAATACATATCAGTAGCATAACGAAAGCACGAGCTACACCGATTATTACCGGTCAGGAGCGAAGATTTTTATGTTCATGTTTATCCATAAAGAAATAAAAGTATATTTATTGTTTATGTGTGTAGCTTTGGCTTGGATTGAACATGACGCATAATAAACAATACTCTCCATCTGTTATTTACACAATTCTAGCAAGGTGAATTTGAACTATTTGATGAAGACAACCCCGTTTTACTGACAAGTAAAGTATGTATATTGTAGGTTAGGTATAAAAGTAATTAAATTCTATTAGTACTCACCTGTTTTAGCAAAAATACAAGTAACTTATCTATATCTAAGAAACTGCATATCTCAACGATTGTTTTATGTTCCCATAATAATGTTCTACTACGGAGTAACTTGAGTAAATAACTGCTACAAAAACTACAGGTAAGATTCCAATACTTCTATTCATACCAACAATTTCAATCAATTTGTTCGAACACTAGTAGTTTTGTACATGCGGATTTGTTACTGTTACTGTTATAACGATACTTGATAAATTTTTTGATGTATAGTTACATATAAACATAACCTTAAAAGTTTTTATAATACGCAAATTCAACAGCGGATGCCCAAACATACTATTCAATTGAACCAAGTAGAACTGTTTTCACCGTTCTTGAACTGATTCAAGGACAGTTCTCGAACTGATTTAAGAACAGTTCCGCACTGATACGAGAACAGTTCTCGAACTGATACAAGAACAGTTCTCGAACTGATACAAGAACAGTTCTTGTTGGTTCGAACAGAACCAGTTCGGAACTGTGCAAAAGTACTTTTCAGATCCGCATGCGCTGTATAACTCCGAACTACTCCGAACTGATTCTAGCATTTGTTCGAACTCACCAATAGGTGCTCTGTGACTTTGACTTGACGCATGTGTTGTGTTAAATGTCAAATTCATTAAATGAACGAACTTCATAGTTGATAGTAGGCTTTTTTGAAATTTAAATCTTAGTTTCTTGCACCTACATTACATGGTTTTATGTTCTCAGTTTGTGTTTTAAATGAATCAAAGTTAGTGGTTTTGTTTGCGTTTACATTCAAGTTCCTACATATCACCCTGAACTTTTAGGTAGGCACAGCAGATAGGATACCGTTACACTCCAAGAAGGCGCCAAAACCCCTAGGATACACGATACACCTAGGCCACTTTATTTTCAAGTCTCTAATTTCGTCTACAAGCTAAAATAAGACATCTGTATATTCACCCACCGAACCTACTCGAGTCATCTCTACTTTCGTCTACAAGGTAAGTACAAAGTAATTACCGTATAAAGTGCATTCCTAATTTTTTTCCTGTCCACCCAATTGTTGGGGGGATCGTGTCCGGATTAACTTTCAATTAAATTCTATAAGGTGTTTATATATTTTTCACCTTAGTTTTCTTTTTATTTCAATCAATATTCATTCTTTCGTGAACATCCAAAAGGTAGTAGTGCCATAAAACTAGTCGTGAAACAGCCTGTATATATTGATATTGTATAGAATAAACTTAGGCAATATCAATGGTCGATACTGTTGATAAGATTAGAAACTGTCTCCGGATATTCTGTTTGTTACCTGTTTAAACCAATTATCGAAATTGTTATGAGCGTGTATACCTATAGTCTACACCACAGACAAATCCGATTTCGATAAACTGCATAATATTGTCGCAAACGATATGGATGCGGTCGGATTTCGGATTCGGATGCTAATTAGTACTACCTAAATTTGACTAAACCGAGTTGAAATTTAAATAATTTAAGAACTTGTTATGGGAAAGGGAAAATGTCATTTCAATTTATAGATTCTAGTCTTTGTAATCATTGAAATAACAGATTTTTTTCGGTGTATCTAGAGTCAGTTAGGTTTATCGGAGTTTTGCGGATATTAGAGTGAAATAAATCAATAAAAGGAACTCAAAAGATAGTCAAAATGTCAGTCACGTAGTATCCTATTTAATGAACTCCTTATATTTCTTTTTAATAGCGATGATAAGCTTAATGGGATAAATGTGACTGGATTAAAGATAATACACATAAAATTCAACGAATATCTTCAATACAGTTTAAAGGTTTTATATTTTTAAATGATTTCCGGCTGAAAGTAACCGAAAACTGCGCATTTTTCAGGGAAATTTTCCAATAACATACTGTCATTGTAAAACCTACCGACACTGATGGCATCATGTTCATTCTTTGTTTTCCTTTCACCTACTTATGGTATCAGATGTACGTAAATGACTGAAACGTGGCACATATAAATTTTCAAGCGATATTTGTTGGTTTTTCTCGACTACGGGGTGTAGAAAGACATGTAGGAAATAATAAAAAAAAAATAACGCGTCCTTTGGCGTTTCAAAACAAAATTATTTATTCAATGAAAACGTCTGAAAGCATAATATTACCTACATCAAAACAAACAGTTCCACTCTCCGTGTTGGAGTAATCATTATCCGAAATGCGCTATTGTTGCCGTTTCGCGAATCCTCGGTAATCGAAGTAATAGCTCAGATAGGAATGCATCATCACGAAGTGCAACTTTACATTTTGACCTAATTTCATTTCGTGGGTAACTTGATTTAAGTTAATTCTCAAATTGAAGGGATGCGGAACTCCCGAAGAGTAACAGATTAAAGTCTCTGGAATGGAGAAAGATTCCTATCTTGTGCAGGCACCAAAACATATAATTTAATATATAGATTGCGAAAAGTCTATTCAAGTCATACCATTTACACAAGTGCGCCCCCCTATTTTAACCGCTGTTGTCAGAAGCGCAGATTAATTTGTACCGGGTGTCCCAATAAGAATGGCTCTCGGCCGTATCTCGGGAACCGTTTATAGTACAGCTTCGTGATAAAAAAATTTATAACAAAAGAGGCATCGAAAAACGCCTGGAAATTATCTTCAGAATCGTAGCTACACCGCTAGAGGGCGTGTTTGACAGTTAAAATTTTAAAATGCAAAATTTTTCAAAATTTACTTAATTAGGGAGCATATTAAATATTATAATCAGATTCCTCGACAAATTCTGCATATTTTTAATAGGACAAGTTCAAGTATATCTCTTCAAATAAGGGGTGGGGGAGAGTGGGAATGTTGTAACGAAAAAACGCCTGTAATTCCGGTTCTGCTTGACCGATTTCAATAAACTTGATGTTGTTTGAAAAAGCTTTTATTGAACAATCGAAAATTTGTAAATATGAAGCAGTCTGATCAATAACATAAATTCTAGAGGGCGCTGTTTTATTTTTTTTAAATATTGTGTTTTCCCGTAACAATTTTAAATGGAAGCATACAAATTGAAGTAGGTCTTTAAAAAGTAGACTAAATTACTAATAAAACACTGCAAACAGCAAGGCGATATCTCTTTTCTATCCTGAGATATCGTAAGAAACAGGTAAATGGCGGGTTTTGTTCTTCCAACGTCTAGAAGATTGGTTCGCGTTAACAGAAAATTATTAAATTTAGCCTAAATAAAAAGTTCTTACATTGGTCTGCAGAAATTTCAACTGTTATCATACTAATGTTATGGTTTCCACTAGATTACCTAAATGACTAGCAATGAAACGAATTTTAAAATAATGTGATAAATCGAACAATTGAAACCTTTAATAAATAACTGGGTACGTAATTAGTACCGCCCTAGATGTTCGAAATGTCGTCTATCATATTCAAGGCATGAAATCAATCGCTGACGGGTAGAGAAAACAGCAGCTTCAATGTCTTGTATCATATGTGAGCAAAAATCCAACCTGGTATCGAAATCTTGAGCATTCAAACTTTGATGTAGGACGTTGTGATATGGGTAGAATATAAAATAGTATAATCATATCAATAAGACACATTGAAGGCCTTCGTTGTTAGTAAACGAAAAAAGACTTTACATGCATTAACTCTCGTAATGTTATTACGAATTATTTTCGCCAGGCCTTTCATTATTTTTATTAATGCTACATTCCTTCACTTCGCCTCAGGTTATTATCATGTTATTAGTTGAAAATATATCCACACAGCATAACATAATTTCATTAAATAATTTGGTGTTTTATTGAAACTGGACATAAAATGGCGGCGAATACATTAGTCATGTTTTCACAAGTTAACTTTGATTTAATGATATTTTCGGTATGATCAGAGTGAGAAACATATAAGTAGTTATCACTGGACAAACGAAAAACATCCGTTATCATCAAACCGAGTTTGGGTGTTTGATACAGCGCGACCTAAATCGTAATTCATATTTTAAACTGTATTTGTTGTTGCTGGGCAAATATCGGTTTTTATTGATATTTTATTTTGATTTACTAACACATCGCTTGAAAAAAAATAAAACATTCTTTTATAATTGGAAAAATGTAGCACAACTTACTTCACCAGCCTTCTAGACGTTGAAAGATTAACTCCTGCCATTTACCTGTTTTTTACGATATCTCAGGATAGGAAAGAGATATCGCCTTGCGGTTTGCAGTGTTTTAATACTAATTTAGTCTACTTTCCAAAGACCTACTTCAATTTGTATGTTTCCATTTAAAATTGTTACGAGAAAACACAATATACAAAAAAATAAAACAGCGCCCTCTAGCATCCATGTTATACATCAGATTGCTTCATATTCACAAATTTTCGATGGTTCAACAAAACCTCTTTCAAACAACATCAAGTTGATTAAAATCGGTCAAGCAGAACCGGAATTACAGGCGTTTTTTCGTAACAACATTCCCACTTTCCCCCACCCCTCATTTGAAGATATAGACTTTAACTTGTCCTATTAAAAATATGCAGAATTTGTCGAGGAATCTGATTATAATATTTAATATGCTCCTTAATTTAGTAAACTTTGAAAATTTTTTACTGTCAAATACGCCCTCTATCGGTGGACCTACAATTCTGAAAATAATTTCCAGGTTTTTCTCGAGGTCAATTTTGTTATAAATTGTATTATAAACGGTTCCCGAGTTATGGCCGAGAGCCATTCTTATTGGGACACCCGGTACAAATGATATTTTTTGTAAAATGGGGGGGCGATGAACATTCTTCCAGTCTTCCATCGCAAACTGTATATGGAATTGAAAAAGATTTCCCTTCAAACTATTATCAATTTGTTGCTATTAAAGTTGATAATAAAATTGTTTTGTCTCCGTTTATAGTTGATGATAAGGTTGATATTCTAAAAGCATCAAAAGCGCACAAATTCGGCTTTGTACTTATGTGAAATTAATTAATTATCTATCAAGTGCAGTTCACCTATGTAATTCAACACTGAAACGCGTATGTGCTTGTCAGTTTGAAGTTACATTACCATTTGACATAATTAAGTAGAGACTGAGATTTTCCTGAATATCTGACTGTTGTGAATTGCATTATTATAGGTAGATATTTCTCTTAAATTTTTAAATACACTGGAAACTTAAAATTGTAACTCTCTTTTATAATTTCTTTAGAAAGATAGTGTTTTCTCAGTCAGGTGATCTTCCCTAATGGACTCCCTACTTTTATAACATCCCAGGTCACACGTAACATCATTACGCACTCATATGTTATGTAAATTAGTTGAGTCCTTCTGGTATTAGGACTAATTATTATCCTACACTGATATATCTATTTTGCCTTAGTTGGAGAAACATATTTTGTCGACTCAAATGACAATAATTTTGGTTTGACTTGAGAACTTTTCAGTTGTTGAAATTTTAAAATACTTTTAATAGTGTAGTATCTTAGTTAGACCAAAGTTTCAACGTGAATGCTTGTTGTTTTATACTCGTTATATGAAACAAACCATTAAACGCAAATGCGACAACTTTGTTGCTGTCAGTATTGTTTGATTTGTTAATTAAGGGTGTATGTATATATTGTGACACAATCCACATGGTAATGAATAGGCAACCCGCGTTATTTCCGTTTATAAATTAAGTTATTAGCTTCTCTCGCCCCGTCTCTTAGTATCGTCAATTGATGGTGCTTGTAATACCCTTTATTTCGATCGTATAATGCTCGAGGGTAACGCAATATTAGGTACCGGAAATTTAAAACAGAGTTATTATTTTGATTTTTGATTGTTTTTTTTGAGGGTTTGTGTTTTAATTGTTTGGTGTTATTTTATTATAACACTTTTATCATGTCTGTGGTGCAAATGGTTCAAATTTTGAGAACTATATTTTGAAAAACTATTAAAACTAAGACAAAATGTCCACTTCTTCCATATTTAATAATTAAAGGGTCTAGTTGATAGTTGATATTTCATAGGAAACAGAAATTTGGTTTCATCTACTCCCAAGTTTCTCATATGACATAATAGGGTACAAGCATAAATTTTGCTATTGGTGGCAATTGTCGCTTTATCAGGTCTCCCAACACCTTCCTCCAAAACGCGCTTTACGTCATAAAGATGGCTGCCCCATGGTGTGACGTCATTTGTTTACGTTCTTACTCGTGTATCACGCTCTGAGTTCTTGTGTCCTAATTTGTTTCTGAAAGCTTTAAAAATGGATAAAGCAGAAAAAAAAACTTTGTATTCCAAGTATTGCATTGTTCCAGTGTGTAAATCAACGTCTATTAAAACTCCAGACAAAATATTTGTTACTTTACCTGGTGGCGCAAGCAAAAATACACTTAAGAGAAGGGCATTACTTTTGTTTGTGAAGACCATTTTATTGTAAGTACCTACTTCTATGCTGGTAATTTTTATTCTCAAATAGTTTGAGGTTATGTACCTATATGTCTAGGAATCAGCCATAAAAACATCATTTTCTTACGACACATCGAAATATGGTTGGTATATATTATATAAATAAAACATAGTTTAAATCGTACTTACGATAATGCTTCAACTCCTCTTATTTCCTCTGCATTAAAGCAGCTGTTTGACTTCATAAATTCAAGCAGCATAAATGAGTCTACTTTGGGCAAGTTATCAGTTTGTGCTTTTACAAAACCTTCGCTAGCAATATCTTTGCTCACAAAATATGAAAGAATCGTCACTGAACTAGTAAATAAAATATATTCTTCCAAAAGTTTTAAGATATCCTCAGAAATATCGAATATTTATGTCCACTTTCCACTTTACGTTGACTTTTAGAAATAAAAAAAAGCACACACACACACACACACGTAATGGTCTCAAACAAACATATAATAGATATTTACGTAATTAGTTATGAAAAGAGCGATATTGTTCAACAAGCGTAATATTTGCCAAAACGAGCGCTAGCGAGTTCTGCAAATTACGCGTGTTGAACAATGTCGCTCTCTTCATAACGTGTTTACGTACAACGTTTTATCTAATTCCGCGCTTTCATAATATTCAATAAAATCTTCAATAACAATGATAATATTGAAGTGGAATCAAATGGTGTTAGAAGTATTGTTACTATGATGTTTTTACCCAGAAAATTGACTTACTTTGAATAACTGTGTCCTGAATAATGTTTTCAATGTTTATAAATCTCAAAATACTATTGAATTAAAATAATGGGTTAATTGTACAGTTTAAATAATGAATTAATTGTCAGTTTTGACAGTACCTACCTAATTAATAAATTTTTCTTTGAAACTCATGTGGTATCTCTATGTTGAAACATAAACAGTTTCGTAAAGTTTTTAGATAACTACTTTTCATAACTGATATAAGGTTATGAAAAATGTGACGTTACCTAACGCCAAGGAGTGACGTAAAGTGTCACATTTGATAGCGGAATTAGATAAATGATATTTTTACGTCGATGAAGCAATTAATAGTTGATTAAAATACAATATAAACACACAACTACACATAACCTAATGCAATACCGGCCATATTGACATAAGTAAACACAAGAGATATGACATCACACGTATCATCGGTAGCGTTCGGAAATCCTCGGGTTGTGGTCGGAAAGTGCATTGAAATTTGAATTTTAATTTAAAATTTGGGAGTAATTTCCAATGGAAACTGGTTTATTTCCTATTATTAGTAATTTTTGATATCATATTTACTATTATAAATTAATATCCAAGCAAAATATGAAATATGCGTGTACTCTATTCCCTAGGCATCGATGCAATATTTGACATTTTCTTTTTACAAAGTATTGGCTTAGAGCGGTACCTCCAAGTATTATGGACTGTTCATTTTGTGTATGAGATCCGTACTTGTCGAGTCGAACCCGTTTACATGTTATAATGGGACGTGTTCTGCATGTAGCCCAAAAAGCCAGGCAGGATTTCTCAAATGATAAATAGTGGGACAAGTAGCAGACTGTTTCAGCACCATACATGTATCGCTGAGAAATAACTTAAGTTGAATTATAGACTATGATAATGTGTGTGTAAAACTAGGACTCCCTGTTGAATTTGAAGCGTCCTGGCAACGGAAAAAGTTAGATCTATACATTTTGAAAACTACCCTTATTCGCAAATCAAAATACGACATAAAAACAAACGTGTTCAGCGCCTTAAATTATATCTTGACAGTTTTTCTTGTTTCGTGTTTCTTTCTTGATATAATACACAGCTAAGGAAATAAAAACAACATACTGTTTGATTTATTTGCGGCAATTTCCACAAACTGTGACATCTTATGACAAGGTAATAAAAGTAACAAGTAAAGACAAGCTGTATATGATTGCTGGATATCTATATATATATATATCTTTCGATTACTCGATATCCAGCAGCCAATAAATTGCTTACTGTGAATACGACCCATCTGATATCTAATAGAAGAATCTATGAAAATAAATGACAAAATTTAGTGGTTTTATGATGGGAGTTAGTTTATTATATTACATACTTCTCTTTGATTTAGTTTGGAAATAAATTAGATATTTCGTTTTAAATAAAAAATGGTAGACGTTTGAAATATTTAGCAGAATATTCATTATTATAGATAATGGTACGGTACCCTTCATGAGGGAGTCCGACTGGCAACATCTACTTATAACAGCATCGTATATTTAAAAAGGGAAACCGTAGCATTATGCAAATTGGACATTCAAAAACTGTACGTTTACCCCTAAAAAATTAGTGGAAACATAAAATTGAATTGTTAAATTTTCAATTTGAAGTTATATTACAGTTTTTAGAAATTTTTATTTTCTGGATTTTTTCTTAAGTGGGTCGTAGAAAAAATGTGCTGTTCGACTCGTTTGGATTGTCCATATCGCACTTGACTTCCTCCTCGTGCGATATGGCCATCTTATCCACACTAGTTACACAAACTACTATTTCTATCAAAATATGCCCTTTTACATTTAAAAACAAGCTGCCAAATGTCAAATCAATTTATCCATCCATTTTAAAGTTAAAGTTTTCAAAATTTCAACACCCTGTATTTCGAAAAGTAAATGTGCTAGACCCCTCAATCCTCATATCATTTTGTCCAATTTTACGAGAGGAATCTACATGCAAACGTTGTAATTACCCTTAACGTTCGAGATGCTTACACCATTTTTTGCGCGATCGTATTGAAATAAATTCCGAATAAAATAATTTAAATTTCTTCGAAATGAACGAAGTGTCATAAGTGACATTTATACTTCTCGATCAGTTTAAAATATATTTTGCATTTTGGTGAAATTGTTTTTATGCTATTTATTACTTTTCGACGTCTGAACGTTAAGTAAATCACTTGCCGACGTGTTAAACTTAAAAACCAGTAAACACAACCTACCGTCCTGACAACCGATGCTGTAAATAAACAAAAAAGATCAAACGCGCAAAAAAAATTATGGAAATAATAGTAAAAATTTATCCGAACAAATTCAAGTAGATCACCAGCACTGCGAATACCAGCTTTGCATAGAATTTTAATGTAGCATCGGTGGTTCAGTGGTAGAATGCTCGCCTTCCACGCGGGCGGCCCGGGTTCGATTCCCGGCCGAAGCATATGAATCGCTGCTTCGTAAACGAGAGAGAGACTCAGGAGAGAGCACACGCACGCAAGTAAGGCACATCACAAAGCAACATAACGTAACGGTCAGATCTTTTGCGTCGCGACCCCCGGTCGCTCAAACCTAACCTGAGGTAAAGAACTAAAGTTCCAAAAATCCAAGGAAACAAGCACATTAAAGAATTAACGTTTAATCATATTGTTAATAATAAAAAGTCCCTTTTCTAATTATCATCACTACATACTTAGTACTTTAGCTTTTTCATAGTTAAACTTGGCAATATCGAATGTTTTCGACTGCATTCCTTTCACGACTTCATATAAACTTGCCAAAGTATATGCGGATGTAATTTGAATTTAAAGACATGACAACCTGTCACTCATTTTGGATGTTGCTTCTTCCAACGCTCCCTAGGCGTCTGAAAAGCAATTGGATTATGGTGACAATGTTAATAAAACGCAAGTTGATATAATTCAGGTTTTGTGCGTATCTGGAATAAGGTGTCTAATATAAGAATTGAAGAAAATCAACCATCTGTTATTGATATTTTCATTGTAAAGAAACTGAAAAACTGGCTCGAAATGAAATCAATAAAATGTTTCCTAAATATGAATATTTTTCCCTTTATCATCCATCGACCCGTTCCGAAGTTTTCTTGTTTTTTCCGTACGTCAAAAGCAATTCAACGAAAATTCTGCAAGTCCAACACAATTTATGAGTTAACAACTTTTCAAATTTAAGTTTCGGGTCATATAACAATAAACCTTTTCCATTTTTCGAGGTGTTCGTTATTATTGGTCGACAATTGCTTCTTCACTTCCCCCGATTCCTAGCGCAGAACCGTTCTTATCAATAAAACTCATTCTACAAATATACAGAGTGAACGATTATTTTTATTTTATCTCAAGACAAGACAAAAAAAGGTAGATAATTCCAACAGTTCATCCATATCTCAAATGTGGTTTTTTGAAAACAAAAGGGTTCAATAAAACTCGGAGTCCAAACCACAATATTTAATATTGTCCAACAAAGGACAATTAGGCTGCTACTTGTTTCGGTACATGATTACCATCATCAGGCCACAATAGAAATAGAAATGGTACACTTTAAACTTTAAACAGAACTACTTAAGATATGGCTAGCGAAGGTTTTGTAAAAGCACAAACTGATAACTTGCCCAAAGTAGACTCATTTATGCTGCTTGAATTTATGAAGTCAAATAGCTGCTTTAATGCAGAGGAAATAAGAGTTGAAGCATTATCGTAAGTACGACTTAAACTATGTATTATTTATATAATATATGCCAACTACTATATTTCGATGTGTGGTCGTAAGAAAATGATGCTTTTATGGTTGATTCCTAGACATATTGGTACATAACCTCAAACTATTTAAGAATAAAAATTACCAGCATAGAAGTAGGTACTTACATTAAAATGGTCTTCACAAACTTCCTTAAGTGTATTTTTGCTTGCGCCACCAGGTAAAGTAACAAATATTTTGTCTGGAGTTTTAATAGACGTTGATTTACACTCAATACAATGCAATACTTGGAATACAAAGTTGTTTTTTTCTGCTTTATCCATTTTTAAAGCTTTCAGAAACAAATTAGGTCACAAGAACTCGGAGCGTGATACACGAATAAGAACGTAAACAAATGACGTCACTCCATGGGGCAGCCATCTTTATGACGTAAAGCGTGTTTTGGAGGACTTTCAAATTTTATGATTTTAAAGTCGTTTTAAAAGTAAAGTTTTTATTTTTTTGAAAAAATAGGCATGCAAGGTGTCAGGAGACCTGATAGAGCGTCAATTCCCACCAATAGCAAAATTTATTTCACCACACTACAAACAAGAATAAGTAGAAGAAGTATATGTTTGCAAACTTTTTTTCTTTGGTCTCACATTCATCATATTATTTATTGTAGAACATTTTTCATAGATCTACAATTATTGTAGATTTAAAAGGAAAAAAAATGCGAATATCAAATAAAGGAAGACCATCCCTGAATATTCTGCTACCGACTTTCCATTTGACAAATGAAGTATGTGAGTTTTGAGTTCTTTTTCGCGTCTAGTGGGGTATGAATAATGGAAGCAGACGCAGGCGATATCGAAAGTCTGCGAAATTTTCCACGATATTCAAAGACACTACAATAATAACTCGTACAACTTTTTTGACAGAGAATTATTGAAATGGGGGATGTAGAAAAATGTTTATTTCGCATTTGTGACACGTTTTATAACCGTATTAAAAAAAGAGGAATGTAAATAATAATGACAATGTCATTTTAAATGACATTTTAATCATTCCCGAAAGTTGAAAGATAAATATTACCGAAAAAATAGTAGTTTATCGAGCATTGCAAAGATAAGAAGATACTTTAGTAGATGCTACCAAAAAAAACACAATGTTTCACCAAAAAATAAGTCTTATTTGAAATGTATTTACATATGGCCCATAACCAACCACGCGTATCCCTAACATCTTCAAGACTAGTCGTGGGACATTCTGCACAGTATTGTGTATCATTAACAGTATTGATACTTATTATTGTCGGAGGCATTATATTTATCGTATATATTATTACCCATAGAAAATGGCATTGGTAATCTATTATGGTATTTATTTATTGATATATTAGTTTGTGTACTATTTTTATTTTTCATAAATTCATCAATATCAAAATTGAATTCCTTTTCGCAAGGCCGCATACAGAGTGAGCCGTAACTATTGAGACAGGTTGTTTGGACCAAGTATGCCTTAATAAAATATTGCTGTTGAAGTTGACGTGGAGAATCGAATAGGTTGATTCATTTCTTTGTATTCTGTGGAGTTAAGAGAATGGATATTTAGAAGGTTCTCTAAAAAATAAAGATCCTAATATCACAAAGTATGGTATGTTAATGTTTGATACTTTTAGATAGAAATAATCAAATATTACAGAATAAAAATATAAGATGTTTCACTATATTTTGTAATATTTGCTAATACAAAATTACGGATTTATTTTTATAATAAGGATATTATATAAACAAGTACATTAAGCAAGAGAACACAAACATTCAATTCTATAGCTAACCAAAGTGGAATTGGTCAGTTCCTTTTGAACGAATTTACTAAATTTTCTTTTCATCATCCATGTAATCAATTTCCTTTCAAATATTATGCCAGTCTCTATACCAGAGTCCGTATATACACATAGATTCAAAAGTTTTGCATCACCTTCTTCGGATGCGTAGGAATTTTTTTGCGCTAACAATTTTTTATTGGCTTGTTTATCAATGTTCACCATTTCAATATGTTCCATATTTTTTGCAATATGCAGATGTTTACAGTTTTTTTTGTAAGATAAAATTTTTAGTGCGATCATTTCAACATTCAAGGCATTTGATTTTTACGATTTTAAGTGCAAACATGAATCGTCAAGTCATCAGTGAGATTGAACGTGCAAGAATAGTGGCTTTAGTTGGAGAAGGTCATTCTCAAAGGTTCGTGGCAAACAGAGTTGGCGTTTGGCAAAGTGATGTGTCTCGTGTATGGAACCGGTATCTCCAGACCAATTCTCTCCGTGATAGACCTAGAAGCGGTAGAAGGCGTGTTACTAATCAGCGGCAGAATCGCTATATCCACTTAACTATCCGAAGAAACCCGACCATGGCAATACCAGCACTCCAAAGAGATATGAGACATGCGTTGGGAGTTCAAGTATCGATCTCGACATTACGAAGACGAATACTTGCGACAGGTTTGAGGTGTCGCCGACCAATAAGAGTGCCCAGACTACAACCTGAGCACAGAGTTTGCCGACTACAGTGGGCTCAAGAACACGCGGCCTTGCCTGAAGAATTTTGGAATTCGCTGTTTTTTTCCGACGAGACAAGGATTTGTTTGGTACAAGTTAGCCATCGAATACGTGTGTGGCGGGATCCAACGAGAGCTGCTCAGTTTGCCCATGCTCGCTCCGTGTCGCCCTTCAGAGGAGGAAGTGCTATGTTTTGGGCTGGTATCATGTTAAATGATCGCACAGAATTAATTCATGTGGAGGGAACGATGACTGGTGATGGGTATCTCAGAGAGATTCTACATCCTCACGTGAGACAATGGCGCGCAGCTGTTGGCAATTCCTTCGTTTTTATGGACGATAACGCCCGACCTCATAGGACCAGATCTGTAAATGAGTATCTTGGAACTGGTGAAGGGATCAATCGTTTGAACTGGCCTGCCTTATCTCCTGACATGAATCCCATAGAACATGCTTGGGACATGCTTGCCAGGGCAGTGGCAGCACGCAGACATCCACCCAGGAGTGTACAAAAGCTTGTTCATGCGGCCCAAGAAGAATGGCGAAATATTCCTCAACAGAATATCAATAATTTGGTAAACAGCATGGGCAGGCGACTTCAAGCTTGCATAAATTTTCTCACTTAACCTTTTCTTTAAAAAGAATCAATTTGTATTAAATTTATTAAATACATTAAATTTAACACATAAACCAAACTCCAAACTTAGTATTTTACATTTATAAAAATTTTTAATAAAGGTATCCTGCAGCTGCTTCTCTTTTTACTGTTTTAACCTTGTCAATCCAAAAAATACGCATTATTTAAAGATCAAAATTTAAGATTTAGTGGCCCTATTATTCTGGTGGCTAATGAGTATATTTAATTGAATTTGTGATAAATATCTGCTGGATTATCAATTATCACAAAATTACTAAGATGCTGGATAAAAACTGTGAATTGATTCATTTCAAAAAATCAAGTTTATTTTTTACTTACCTTTTCAAATTCATATCACGAACATTTTTCGAAATAATTAACATTTAAAAATAAACCTTTGTGATAAAGAATCCTATTAATTTAAATATATATTTCTCTAATTACCCCTGTATAGCTTAAAATAACGGTCCCGTTATTGACAACAGTCAATAGCGTCCGTTTGGGACAGCAACTTGAATCAAACCACCCTGGAGTGAAACATCTTATATTTTTATTCTGTAATCTTCGATATAATGTGCACCCTCGTATTTAATTACAAGACATAAACATATCGATCTTTCGCGGTAATTGATCCCATCTCACTATTCGAATCACACTGAAATCATAAATAATAAATCGCCGAGTCCATTGAAATGGGTATACGGCACATCGGATCCGTCTCTCATGATCGTAATGCCCATCAGAGAGATAACAGTGAGTTATCGAAGCTCTAAACCTCAATTACTAGTTAATCCTTGTAAGTTTAGATTAGAAGACAATGAGATTCTATTGTTTCTATTGTTCCTCTAATGATATCCGTTATTAGAAGGGATGCTCCTTTCTCTAATTAATATTGTTTGAATCCTAGACCGTTATATTTGGAAATAAGTAAAGAGAGAAAAGGTATCAAGTTTTATTTTTGGTTATTGTAATAATTTATCTCGTGTATATATTGAATGGAAGCTCTCTTGGTTAAAGTTTGCTGATTTCACCGTAGTCCAATAAATGAAGGCGAAAAATACTGTCAACATGGGCATCTGGTCCAGCAAGGAATTATTTTTTTTAATTTGCAGGTAATAGTGGGTACATTGAACCTCCAAAATGTCAGGTGCCTGAAAATTGTGGGAGGGTCGGAAAATGGCTATAGAGATCCCGAAAATCCGTTTTCCGCCGATATCTCCCGAACTACGACCCTAGAGAATTTTTGTTCAGACAAAAAATGAAGAGCAGTTCATTACCTACAAAAGTTGTCCCCACAATTTCTTTCGTTACACCAATATTTTTTGCAAAAATGGTGGTTGAAAAGTTCGCAGTTTTCTGAAACTTAAAAACTGACGCTTCTAGCCCAAAATCTGGGATGTGGGACCCTGAAAATACACCAATTTCTATGTTTAGGCCTCCAGGCATCTATGGTAGATGGCGCCACCTTGCATTTCCGCAACCGCGAAATAATCAAGGCCATGAAAAGAAACATGAAAATGATCGATCTCTTACCCACTTTCGGGGTCAAAAAGTTATCGCTTTCTTTAAACTTAATACCCTGGCCTGCTTTTATTGGACAGACCAATCCTAGGAATGATTGTGTGCGAAAAGGATTGAAAGTAGACGCTAAAAATTGCGAAAATAACTTTCCCATTCTTCATTACCGAATACCTCTTCCTACACAAGCGATGAACTTCCACAGACGATACCTTCTCCAGGAACAAATGGTGGTTGTCTTTCCTGGTCTTGCTAACATTTATTAGGGTTTCTAGTCCTCGGGTAACCGTTGTAACGTCTTCAGTCAGAGCTTGATCACAAATAAAACACAAGGGCGTACTAGAATCATCTGGGACTTCCATTTTTCTACAGGAATTAACAATATTTATCAAAAAATTAAACCTCACCGTGTGTTCCAAAAAAAAAGCTCAAGAATTTTCAATATTTTCCTATTTTTTATCAATAAAAATTTCAAAATTTATTATTTAATAATAACAATAAAATTAATAATGACTTGAATTTCACTTTTTCACACTGGAATACTACTAATTTATTCTTGAAAAATCACGGAAGAGATAGTGTTTACATGTAAAATTGTCAGTTGTTGACAAACAATGCAGCAGAAAGCATCCACGTGTACACGCACTATAGCAGACGCCGTCGACCACACTATAGATGGGTGGCGTGGCGGGGTGCGAGAATAAAATGAGGCAACCAATACAACAAATTTATTTTTAATGCATCTAATAAAATACTTGATACACATATCAAAGGCAAGTTCAGAATGTGACCTTTCATCGGGTATGATGCTTGACCGGGAAGAATTTTACTGTAAAGAGAAAAAACTGCTCGAAAAAACTCAGAAGAAAACTGGAAATTTCCCCGATTTTACTGAAAACCCAGGGGTCTTGGCCAAAAAAAATTATACCATCGGCAAGAGGATATTCTAACCTTTTTCCCAATATCAATTATAAGCGGGTTTGACAGTTCATCATCGAGAAATTCCCGATAAACCAGAGCGCTCGAGAAAACTCCAGAAATCCACAAAAATCGCCTCTTGGAAAACACATTATTTAAAAAAATACGGGCGAATTATTGGTAGCATAGCTTCGAAATAAATAAAGTACCCCCCAAAGAACCATTATCCAATAGGATTGGCTGAAATAACTATTAATAAAAATAATATGAATAAATCTATGGAAGCATTAAAAAATCTGGCAAAGACGAATTTTGGCCTGGTTTTCCAATGACCCAGGAGCACGAATTGAGTGGATGAAAACACGCCTTAGTAGCCACAGATCCCTTCTTTCAACCGCACTTTGATTCATTAAAAAATATTGATTTTCACGCGAGTTATTAAAAAATTAGTACCTAATTTACTTGGGGACGTCATGCCCTCAGAGCGTGCTCTCTATAAGCCGGCCTGGAGCTCAATTTTGGGTCGGCGTTCGGGCCATTTATCTCGAAAACTATCTAAATTTTCGAAAAAATGCTATGGATCATTTTTGTGGGCAAGGAACTGCTCTTTATTTTTCGTTTGAGCAAAAATTCTCCAGTGGTCATATCTCGGCAGATATTACGGTAAAACGGATTTTCTGGAATTTCAGAGCCATTTTCCCACCATTCCACAATGGTCAGGTACCTGACATTTTGGGAATTGTATGTGCCTACTATAAACTGCAAATTCCAAAAAAATTGCTCTTGCTGGACCAGTTGCCCATGTTGACACCTTCGTTTACTGGACTACCGAGAATATTTGTAGTTATACCCTTCGCAATATTGCGTCTTTAATGATATTCATGAGGTATTTGACATTCCGTGCTGCTCTTCTTGAACAATTAGTTTTCTTACTCGACGCGCTGGATTATACTAATAGAGATGAGGACGGGTGTACTATGTTAGATTTCCTTACATCGTTACATCTACAAGGATCAGGTAATGTTAATGTTTTGTTTTCATGAGGAATTTATCAAACAATATGCTTGATAACACATTTATGCGGCACATAATAATACTTTTAAACATTAATTATACTTGGGTATAAAAAAAGCGAACCAAATAATAAACATTGCAAATTCATTGTTCGTATAACAAAAATAAATTTGGCATTGTTACGTAAAAAAGGTAAATAAAAACGTTGATATTGAGTTATCTCTACATTACATTTTATAATACTAGGATTAGGTTTTTTAAAAAGTATTTATATAAACATGAAAATGTTATGAGTGGAGTGCTAGATGTTTGAGAAACTCTTAGGATTTCTCATGTTGCCGGCAAATTCACTGAAATACTCGAATT
>CAJUYH010006160.1:0-20933 GCA_910591685.1 Galerucella tenella
AGACTATATGTGTAAACAATAATTTATAAGCATTTATTATCTAAGACATACATATTAAAAATTCTTGTTAATTTGGTTGTTTTTTTGTTCACTCCATATAACGACAAAAAATGCTCAGTCCCTTGAGTTTCGTTATAAAGAGTTTACACTATAAATGGAAGCATTGGTCTGCTGATGACCTAAAACTGGTGCATCTTTCTACGTAAACGACAGAATATGACTTATTAAAAGTAGGAATAAATTTAATATTTTGAAAATCCATCAATTCAACTTTAACAAACAAATCAGTTTGTCTAATCCCCAGCAGGTGGCTCTAAACTTTCGCTTATATCTGTTTACTCACTAGACCATAATATACATACTTTTTTTCACTCTGTAAGAGTGAAGTTACATCACAAATGTGGATGTTCTTTTTATTGAAAGAATAACATTGTAGTGTATTGAACTTTGTAAATCATAGACAGCATCTACTGCTCAGTACACAGCAACTTTTCAAGCTAATTCTGCTGATTATTATCAGGCTGCAACGTACGTTCAACCGGTAACGCAGACAACTGTAGCCGCGGCGCAACCTACTACGCAAGCAAAAGGTAAGGATATGCTGGATATGTAGTAAAATAAAGTTGGTTAGATTTTACTTTTTTTTTTGCTTATATAGATAATAAGGCAGAGTGAAAGAAAAGCCTTAATTTTCGAATGCCACAGTTTGTTTATTGTTTCATCAATGCATTATACTTTTAAAGAGTTAAGCTATTTTTTAGTTTTTAGTTTACATCATAATGGGGAACTTGTCCAAAATAAATATTGTGTGATGAAGCTCAATAGGTCTGTTATCATGAAAGATACAAAAAAAGTTGATTATACACTTTACAAGACTGATATGTAGCAAATAATGAAAATTTATGAAAACAGACCTATTGATACACACTAATCAATAACCATGTATAGTAAACACCAAATAAAGTTGCGTTTACGTCACCAAGGTCGTATTTCTATCGCATGTATGGCATGTATTTCTATCGAAAAATGCATATACTTAAATTTGTTAATTAATCGGTTCTAAAGATAACCCAATCAATAAAAAAAATTTTGTACCAAAATAATGTATAAGCAATATAGCTTTATTGGGTTTAGACGTCCCTCGATGTAAAAATTTTCATAAGCCTCCAATTATTGACGGTAAAATAGTCACTGCCAGAAATAATGTCATGTTGCCGCGTTGTTCGTGACGTTTCTACTTGTGTAGTGTCATCGATTTTTGGGGTTATAGTTACGTGCTTTATAAAATTTTTATATTTATAATCAAAACTGTTTTTTTTTAAACAACAAAGCATTTTCTTCTGTGATTGTTAAAATGCCCAAACAGCTGAATAGCCGATGCAAAGAACTTGGTGGCTTCATTAGTAAATTACATGATAACTCCTGATATGTGGAAAAATTCTATACAACATACTGAAAGAGATATTTAAATGGTATGAGGGAATAGTTATTTTCCTAACAAGTGCGGAAAGTGATACTTTCCCGCACGCGACTGCAGTTGACCCGAACGACGCGAAGCGGAGTTCGGGCAAGCGGTCAAGGGCGGGAAAGACACTTTACGCATGAGTTAGGAACATTATTTTTTCTACGACCGTATATACAAACAAATATATCAACCCATTTTTCAAAATTTATTTTATTTTAACATACATATAAAAAGCTATTATTATTATTATCAATTATTATTATAAATATTATTATTAGAAACATAATTTGTTGCATTCTGTGAATTACTTAAAATTGCCGGTCCAGTGGAGTTATTTGGTGTTAACTGGTGAGTGAATGACGTTGATGGGGATGGCATCGTTTGCAGGTCACATAAAGATGATGATGAAGGTGACGGCAACAATTTTAAGTCATTTGTAGATGAAATAATTTCATTTCATATATTTTTCTTATATCAAACCCGGGTGGTCTGATAGTTGTTTTGTGACACTACTTTAAAGAATTTACAAGGTTATATCAAAATATTTTCATTATTTTATATTTTCAGAAAATTAACAATGCAACAAAAAGCTAGAAAACAATATGTTTATTTTATTTGATGGACTATTTATTCACCTGGTGTAAGAATAGTTATAGCTTCCGAAGGAAAAAACTATCTAATAAGGTCAAAATTTGCATTGCGGGAAAGTGACACTTTCAAAGCTACCACCACTTTTATTCTAGAATTCCTCACTTTGTGAAATCTATTCATAAATTTAATTAACAAAAAACGTAAATGAAAAAACTCCACACTATATTGAACGAAAACTATCAAACTATCGATAATTTTGTAGTTTTCATTTATAATGTGACATTTTCTACATTTAGGTTTTTTGTTTACTTCAGTTATTTTCTGTTAATTTCCATATTTCTTGAACAATCTGACAACGCTGCAAATGTTGACAATGATGACGTAAACGCATCTTTATTTGGTTTTTACTATATAGCTTAAACAAAGATTATCTGAGAAAAGTCATGTTTTCAATAATTTTTCTATTTATATATAGTTAGAATATACCGCCTGTCGGTACTTCGAAGTCACGCGGCGGGACGAAATATAAAATTAGAGATTGATTCATTTTCTCTATAAATCTACGAATGTTACCAATTTTTCTTTCACTCTGTATATTTTGTTGTAATATCAAAAACAGAGATATTTTATACATATGCACATTTGTATTCGATTTTTATGTCGTGAATAATTGAGTTTTTGTATTTAGTGAAACAAATTTGTGAAAGATGATATAATACTATTTTATGGTATAAAAATTAAATTTACTTTTATGTACAAGTATAACAAGTCTCAAACCTATTTATATGTTACACACCTGATATACAGATTTGAATGTCTTCGGAAGTAGAAACAACTACTTCTCAGGTTATATGTTCATAGGATCTAATAATACTGAACATTTTTCAACCCAATCTACAGTAGCCGCCAATTACTTAGATGTACTAGACAAGTGAGATGATAAATATATGGATTCTTTTTGTTTATTATTTCGAGAAATGAAACCATAATCTTCTTTTGTTTCTCATTTAAACGGTTCAGTAGCTACAACTAGTCAAATTTTTTCGTTAGTGTCAGATAGAGACCAGAATTTAACTCTTGATAACTGTAGCTGGAACGCTACCGATACGTTCAATTGAAAAATATAAAAAAGAATGTGTTTTGATTTCCCAAAATAATTAACAAAAAGAATAATAAATACACCACTAGTAACATACAGAAGATAGCTGTTAAGCACATTCAAGCAATCGTCCAACCAGTGTGAAATACTCAGTAGCGTGCAAGCTGTAATAATTGTTACACACAGTTAATCACAAAGCATTTGCATTCGTTTGCAATACTAAAATTATAAATAGTAGAGTTTGCCGTTACGTCATACATTGTCCATCTTGATCTCTCATTCATGAAATGGATGAGACGGAATTATGACTTCATTATCATACTTCTTAACAAAAGTCGAAGTAAATTTTATTTGTTACTTTTGACAGCTCAGATATCATATTTTGTATACAATTCTCAACATATATCATTGATTATAATTTTAAGGTTAAGTGTAAAATAACATTCAACTAATATAAGACTAACGTAAAACAGCAGAATACGTCACCGATTATGACGTAACGGCAAAGGATGGTTGAACAAACTCTATACGATATATATTTGTAGTTTATTCGTCTGACTAATGGTGTCTTTTACTAGATGATACAGTCCGTTTTCTCCCACTATTTTGATGCTCTTTACAGTTGGCAGAAGCAAACGTGAGCCCTGGTGGGCGTGTTCATGTCGCTGTATTTGTATTTTTGTAGTAACAATTCGATATTTTGAATCGATAACCAAATATCGATACCATAAATGTCAACTGTTAAGAGTTATGTAAACAAAGTCAAACTCTGTCTGTCTATTCTTTCATACACGTCATAGATGCGCGGGACTTTGTAAACACAACAGAGTATATATATACTCTCTCGACTTCGTAAACACAACAGCGTATAGGTTAGAACACGCATGGCTTGCTAAGTACATACGTTCTGAAATTGTAATATTAAAATATGATTTGTTTTTGAATTTATTAATATTCATTCATTATTATTATTATTATTATTTATTATTTACAAAAAACCTGTATACACTCAACAAAAATAATCGACGCGACACCACACTGTTCAATGCGAAATAGAAATGAAAATATCTGGCTTGCTTTCTATAAGAGAGAAAGATACAGACAGAGAAACATGCGCCGCCGTACAGCTTACAATAGGTTCCTATATCAAAAAGTGTCGTGACAAAACTTTTCGTAAGAATTTTATCCATCTAGCCTCCTTTCACAACGCGCGATAAGGAACTTCGTTCCAAAAATTTATATTGGACCAAAACTAAAACTACCGTTTGCCCTAAATGTCTATATTTTCAAATTACATGACTGTATTGTCATGAAAAAGGAGGGTCAAGTTTATATGGAAAGCAACAAAATATGAACTGGTTATAGTCCAGTGTTGCCGATGCAAAAATGAAAATTACCCAGTCAATTTGAAAAATCCCCAAAAACAATAGCCATTTTATATATCCCTTCTACAAAATATTCGAAAAACTATTGGATCCAAATTAGTGAAATTGTCTAAAAATCGGATAATTATCCTCGCATTGACAACACTGATACAAAATGAATAAAATGATGTATGTTGATGAAATCACTCGGTCATATTATTTCGATTATATTTAACAATTACTAATAGACAATCGTTAACATTGGCTCTTGATTGGCTGCTTGCGATGACCTTATTTTAGTTCGCATATTTTCCGGGGCTCATGTTTGGTTCTGACAACTGTACTTGGTCTAATCATCTCCCAAGGCTCAATTTAGTACATCTAAGTAATTGGCGAGTACTTGTATCACCTTTATTTTAAATTTAAAATATTTCTTCAACTTTCTGTCATGTTTTCTGACAATGTAGCCGAGTGTTGTAGTAGTAACTGATTCCAAGGCTTCACATCTAGTTTTTTTTATATAAACAAGATAAATTGTATAAAATGTTTCGATTAAATAATTCAAAATAAATTCTTTGTGTATGAAGTAGTAGTAAAAGATATAGTAGCAGATAAATAGGGATGAGCGGAGCCTTGCACGACAGAACTGGCTTGGCGATTTGATTTTTAAAAAATATAAAGTTTCATTCAAACAAGATCGGCTTTTTATCTCACATATGTTTTGTATTTGATATTCGGCAAATGTAGTTGAAGCTGCTTTTATAAAGTTTTGGATGGCACAAGAAGATTTGCTACGTTTCAAATATTGTTGCTAAATAGTATTGATTTAATGAAACAAATTTGATTTTTGTTAACAGTTTATAAAATTAGCAAGGTGGAAAGATTCAATACTAATAAACCATTGAGTAATAGCCTTAAAAGAAACGCAAATGTAGGAAAAAAATACAGCTAATGTATAAAAGTATCAGTCAGTTCAGTGACTTGTTCTGTGTATCGGAATTTTAAGCTTCCGCGTGCTGATGACTGCCAACAACTTTGTGTTTCTTATTAATACTATTACTCAAAGGTTATAATGCGTACAATAATTAGTGAAAGTAGTAGTTTGAATTAGCATGTTTATAATATTAAAACGCTTGATCTTTGTCAAGACGCTAGACACGTTTTAAAAGTTTTTTTATGTAATATCCATTAAAATTTATCCGCAATCTAATTATAATCCAGTTAAGGAGGTAAATTGTGGGCTAATTCATTATAAAATGATGGCAGCCACTTGAAGTTAATTGAATTTTGTTAAGAAGGGTGTGTCAAGGTGTGGACCTTAGAAGGCGCGGGGGGGGGGGAACAAAAAGTTACCAAAACAAACCTACCTATTAGAAAAATATCCGTTTTTTAACGAGAAAGTCTCTTGCCATCTTTCATGAGATGCACTCATTCCCAGATTAGCATGCAGTCGTTAAAAATCTGGATATCATTACCCAAAAAAAGTTACGAGAAAAAAAATTATTTTTTCATCTCATTACGTTAATGCTAAATTGTCAACTAGCTGACCAATGACATGACCGATGAATGACAAATATTTAATCTCAGCACTTGACAGCTGTCGACTAGCTGTCAAATCAAAAATGGATTTTTGCTAAAAAAGTGCATATTCCTTTGTATTTCATGTCGCTAATTTGGAATGTGATGCACAATTTCTAATGTTGCTACTTCACAGCAGGCAACTAGCTGTGAAATTAACGAAAAAAGTCAATTGGTTAAAATATTTGCTTCTTCTTATGTATTTTATGTTGCTAAATTCAAATGTAATGTGAAATTATTGAATTATGAATCTTGGAATCTGTCAAAATATAAACAGTTGGTTTTTTATTTCTCCGAGGCGTAAAATAATTGTTTATAACTATTTATGGGCTGAATAATATACAACCAATCTTGTATTATCCAGCAATCAACAACTTTCTTAACAATTTGTATAAAGTCGATCCTAGATCCTAGCATCCTAGCATTCATTGGATTATTAACATACCCGGTGTCCTATTACATTTCCCTCAATTAAACTGGAAGTTCTTATAGTTTATAAGATCTGCATTTCAAAGACCATAATTGTGAAAAAATTCATGGCTTTCCCTTACTATCTGTATATATTTGAATATAAAACATTATTTTTATTTTATAATCGCTTCTATCTGTTTACTTTTCTTTTAGCTTTGAGAAACCAAGACGATTCAGTTTCATTGTACATATTTTTTGTTTACTTTTTCATTTTTTGCGTAGTGGTTAACAAAACAAAATTAAAGTAGTGGGTATTTGAAAATACGATTTTGCTATCCCAAAGAGAGAAAAATACAGTTTTATTATAGTAAATGCTTCGCCACTACAAATTTTGTTTTTTTGTTGTTGAAAAACTTACATTCTGTTGATAAATACATTTAAAAAAATAATATTTCAATGTTATAGCCACAATGTATGTAGCACAAGTTGGAGGTCAGCAAAAACCTGCTGGATGGCAAAATTTTCGAAAACCCGGTGCTGGTGCCAAGATAGTAAGAACCAAGGCTCCCCCAAAACCCCAACAACTACATTATTGTGAGGTCTGCAAAATTAGGTAAGGCAAGAAGTTCAATCGTTATCAAATTCTAACCTATTTTTATTCCTAATACTGTCTCTTAAAATGGAAACCAACAGTCCATTTATTTCTAATTCATAAGTATATTTAATACTTGAAAACTTTGCATTTAATAGTAGTAAAGAAATTTGGGACACACAGTTCCATGGGCATATTTCCTGGATTAGTCAAGTTCGGTGGCAAAATTCCCAAATCAAGAAAGTTTCTGTGCCAATCACGTTCGTGGGTTAGATAAATTCCTATGCGAAAATTGATTCTTATTGTAAAGCATAGCTCCCAGACAAAAACAACAACTAGGAAAGTAAATCGTAATAGTTTTTTAAGGTTCCACCTATGTAACTTTCTATTTTTCCGATTTGGACTTCTTCCCATTCGATTTCTTCTCTTAATTCGTTGGCTTCCTCGCTGCTTGTCAGTCCTTTGAAGACAATCCTTCCTCTTTTTGTTCTCGTGGTGTATAAATATACCATTAAACTTCCCTCCTCTCTTCATTCAGGTACCCTGTTAGGCTCCTGTAGTTCTTCAGGTCCTTCGCATGGAATCTTCTCTCCGAGTCTTTCCGGATGGTTATACACCTCGTCTTTTTCCCTAGAGGGTAATGTCTTTCCTCGTGGACTCCTAATGGTGGGTGCTCCGTAGGATGACAGGCGGTGGTCCGTGCCTCGTCCTTTTGTTTTTTTCCAAATTATAATTTCCTGGTGAAATGCAGTTACAATTGAAAAATATTGCAATGTTGAAGGTACTTCAGTTTAAAATGACAATAATATTTTACATATAATCCAAGCTCTAGTTATAATAAATAACTACTGAACTTCTTTCACATAAGTTGAAGCTGCTACATAATATATTTGTGTCTCCGATTGTACCTTTAAACAAGCATAAACCGAGCGAAGGAGGTTATTCTATTCGTTCCGAATGCGTTTTCACTCTACGGTCAGTGGGAATCTCACACTTTGGTGAATTTGCCTCTTTTCACTCTTTTTGATTCGAATTTTTTAAACTTGAGATGTTTTTGAGCTTCTCTAAATAGTTTTGTTTGATTTTGGTAAGAGGTTAACAAGTCAGTGGATTCATATCCATACCCGTTTATTTGCGAATCGTGTCGAAACGATACTCGCCTATCGGCAGAAAATTGTTTTTTGTTGTTTATGTTATTTAACCTGTTTTGGTTCTATTTTTATCGATCGCGTATCATTTGAGTTCAATATTGATTTTATTTTCAGCTGTGCAGGACCTCAAACATATCAAGAACATTTATTAGGCCAAAAACACAAAAAACGCGAATCCGCTTTAAAAATGGCTGCATCGGTGGCGGTAACTAGTCAAAACAGGTCTGGAAACTCCCTACGGTGCCAGTTGTGCGACGTCACTTGCACAGGTGAATAATTTTTAACTTAACTCAATTATACAATTTTTTTTTCTTGTTTGCTTTTGTTATCAGGTAACGATGCGTACGCAGCACACATTCGCGGCGCCAAGCATCAAAAGGTCGTACTTCTTCACACGAAATTAGGCAAACCGATTCCGCCTCAAGAACCGGAAGTTATGGGCGGTGCTAAAAAATCCGTAGCTAGCGATCCAAAAATCAATTTTGTCCAAGGTGGTGGATTGGGTACGACACTAACTGGTAACGGCGATCCTAACAATAAAGACGACGACGACATACCAGAAGCTGACGTACAACCCGTCGGTCAAGACTATATCGAAGAAATCAAAACTGATGACGGAAAAGTAAGTTCGAAACATTTTTTAGAGTTAAGTTTTTTTTAAGAAATTTCTCCAGTAGATTGTTCTAAAACAGATTTGTATGATAGGGAGTTTGTATTTCCTATTTGGAAAATACATATTCATATATGGAGAAAACGAGTGGAAAGTATTTGTGATCATTCAAATGATTTAATAGAAACTTTGATTCTACTCGCAATAGATATGAATTTATTTAAATGTTCCAAGTTATTGCTAATTTTCGCTCACGTTGTTTCTATATTCAAATTTCATTTACGCTCCGTCGTAACAATATCCCCACTTGACAACAGCTCCAGATTCAAAAGTTTTCTATTGGTCTATGAACCATTGATCTCTACGCACTATATTTTTAAGAGGGTCGTAAAATTAAATGCTCAATTCAATTCAATTTTTGAGTATCAAATAAAATACCAATTTTTATCACAAAACATCTAGGATTTTTTTTTCAAATAACAGTTTGTACTTCTCATAGCCTCATGAAGAGTTTACAGTGTAATTTAATCTTCCTAGTAAGAGCTCTTTCTATTTTAAATACTTGATGTTCTCCCAGTCCTACGCTCCTGATCACTGTTGTTTCTATTGTGGCACATTAGGTGCGTTCTTTTTGACAGATCTCAGCTCACATCGGTAATGTACGCGTTCTTTTTTATTTACTCACTTCGAAGTGAGCTGAAATTTTTCATCCACTTTCACCGATGCGGTTAGACTTGAATTCAAATTACTCCTCCTGGTTTTTCATTGTGGTATAACATTTCTATTTAACATTTTGTAGTTACAGGTTGTTAGTTTCAACTGTAAATTGTGCGAATGCCGTTTTAGTGATCCGAACGCTAAAGAAATGCACATGAAAGGTAGACGTCATAGATTGCAATATAAAAAGAAAGTTGATCCCAACCTAATTGTCGATGTCAAACCATCGCTTAGGCAAAGAAAAATGCAAGAAGAAAAAATGAGGAGAGCTGTAAGTTTTTTTTAAATGTTTTCAAAAATCAGTGTTACAAGTCTTTTCTTTTTACTGGCTGGTTAAACATGCTCCTTGAATCATATTTTACAGATCAATCAGTTTGTCCAACAAGCTGAATATCACAATTATTACAAAAATGTCAATTTTTTTCAGCCAACCGACTTGATAGATCTCGTAACTATGGTTGGATGGCTAAAAAATTTGTTTGTCCGAGAATTCGAAATTAACAATACCATCTGATTTTTCCACCCAAAATAAGTTATAATAAGATATTTTTTAATCAAAATAAAACTAGTCAAAATTTGTATAATATTGTAAGACAAGACAGGACAACGTGTGTCGGGTCTGCTAGTTGCTTTTAAAAAATGACAATTGGTCAGGCGTCCTGAAAGGTTTAGACCAAGAAGATTTGTATTCACTGGTCAAACTCTACAGTTATTTGATTTCCTCAATAATAAAAAAACAATGTTCCTGTTCATACCAACAAAATATATCACAGCAATTTTTAGAGTGATCCAACGTTTCTTAATACTGTTGAACGTGCTGATATTAATATAACAACATAATCTAATTTTTATTTGATAAATGACTTCAATAATTATTTATTTATCTTTTAATTTAATAGTTCCTAGTGGTGTTCATTCATTTTCATGTTTAAAATATGTTGAAACAAAATATATCATTTTATATGTTTATTAACATTATATGGGCGAGTTGTACCAACAAGGTTTAAAACATAACTAACGGTTTAAGCAAAATGGATGTTGTACCAGACTGGATCAGTGGGTAACCAGAGTTTTGCCAACGGGTTTGTTAACCGCCCAAAAATGAGTGGTTAAAATAATAACCCTAGTTTTATAATCTAAAAACTTTGTTCAAATGTCAGTGAATTCTGTAAATTTTTTATTTTTACCAAATATGATGGAATATCCCGATATACTGAATTTTAGTGATGACGAAGATTTTAATGAACTTGTTAATTTACAAGTAGGTATATCCGAGACGCCCACAAAACTTTCGGCGACGAACTAACCATTTTACAGAATGGAATGACCAGGAATTTTTGGATAGACTTAGACATCGTCAACTTGAGAGCACAGGCCAGTGACTTGTTTCCTTCAGTTCCACATCAATATTATTGGCAGGAGATGGAACATATTCTCCGCCACCTGTGCCGAGTCTCTGCAGTTTCTCTTCCGCGAAAGCTTTTTTGGATTTTTTTTCATGTTTGTGAATTTGTTTTTTAGGATGCCGAAGTCCCTGTAGCGATCGCTAGATGTATTAAAATTAAGAGCGACTTTTTTCCACGCCTCCATTTTCTCGTCATTACTGACTGCGCCAGTCTTTTTATTTTCAATAACGCTCCACTGTTGTTTGACGCAATCCAAGAGGAGGCGTTCTTCTTTGGCCGTGAAGTTTTCTGACCTTTTTTTATTTTTATTCATTTTCAGTCAAATAAAATAATATGCTTAAATAAAAAACACTTCAGGTACTGAGATTGTAAACTCTGAGACTGGGGGTTAAAATCGCATAAAAAATTCTTCTTTTATATTTTTTATTGGCAAAACGTAAGTAATTTACTCCACAGTAGTTCATTCGTCTAGCATTCACTGATACCAACCTTTCAAAATGATTGATTAACAAAACTGCACGAAAACACCACTGGTACAACACGTACCGGTTTAAACTTTTGTTAAATTCAACCCTATGGTTAGATAAACCAGGTTTAGCCGACTGTTGGTACAACTCGCCCTATATCTGTCATAAATGACCGTTGTTGCATCGTTGATCGGTAGTGTAGATAAATTCTGATAAGAAAAATGGTGACTGTAGCACGCGTGACACTTCGCTAGCAGATTGATTGAGGATGTACCTTTAGACGAAAGAACTGATTTTTAAAAGCTTTTATCTAAGAAAGGATACTTTACTAAAAACTAACCCTTGCTGCAATCTTGCCTAAGGCTGCGGTCACAGTAGCTCCGGTATTGGCAGATTATTTTCTGGTCCATATACTGCTGAAAATGCGAGCAGGATGTACAAGCAAAAAAAAACAAAGGAAGGAGTTCTCTTCCAGAATTTAAAAATCATTTCTCCTATTAAAGGGTAACATGAAAAAAAATACACTGTGGGCCGAAATAAAGGAGTACATTTTTTAATTGAAAATTTTTGTTTTGTTTTTTGGGCGATTTATTTTCTTTTTGCAAGGCTAATAACCTAACATGTCATAAATTTGGAAGCAAAAATAATGTACAGGGTCGGACTTATAAAAAAAATTATATAACAGTGCATTTGAGCTCGTTGCAAATGAAAACTGTTTTAGCTAAAATTGTACTAATATGCTTTTCCTACTATCTTGCGGAAAACTAGAGTCAATTTTCCGCACCAGTGCGGAAAAGTAAATTTGTCAAGTTTTTGAGGAGTATACTGACATTTGAATATTTAAAATATATATTTGTATGATTGTAGTTTACCAAATGACTGAAAAATTGATAAATTTATTATAATTCTGCTATAATTTTCAATAAAAAAACAACTTATTTTTCAATCATTTTTTAATGGTATAAGCCTCATAAAATGAATGTCAAATAATAATAATTAATTTGTTGATATGTATTTAATAGGAAATGTTTCTTTATGTTAACTTTTGGGCTTATTTCCGCATGCTAGTAGAAAAAATAGTGTACCTAACACGTGCGTAAAGTGACTTCCGCACGCGATTGCTGGCCGAACTCGCTGAAGCGTCGTTCTGCAATAGCGTTTGGAAAAGTATCACTTTCCGCACTAGTTAGGTAAACTACTATTTTCGGTAGATAAACTATCCAGAACACTTCAGTGAAAAGGAAATTTTCCGAAATTACCGGATTCGCGAAATACCATTTTTTTTATTGAATAACATTTTAACGAATAGCACATTTATGAAAACAGTTTAGTAACTTTAAAACTTGGAGAAAATTAGTATGAATGTGTCCACCTAACAGCCCAGAATTAAATCCGGTTGATTATTCAATTTGGGGAATTTTCGAACAAAATTGTATGAGGGACAACAATTTGAAACAATCGAGCAGCTCAAAGAAATAATACAGTTTGTTTGGAACACTTTTGGACAGGGTGCAATAAATGGGGCTATCAATTTATGGCGCCGACGACTTCAAGAAGTGGTAAACAATAATGGTGACCACATTCATAATATTTTACTATAAGTTTTAAAGTTACTAAACTGCTTTCATAAATGTGTTATTTGTTAAAATGTTACTTAATGGTATTTCGCGAATCCGGTAATTTCGGAAAATTTATTTTTTACTCAAGTGTTCTTTATAGTTTATCTACCGAAAAAGCATATTAGTACAATTTTAGCTCAGACAGTTTTCATTTGCAACGAGCTCAAATGCACTGTTATATAATTTTTTTTAGGCCGGCCCTCTACATTATTTTGGCTTCCAAATTTACAGTCATGTTGAGGACATGTTAGGTTATTATCCCTGCAAAACGAAAATAAATCGCCCGAAAAACAAAAAAACTATTTTCAATTAAAAAATGTACTCCTTTATTTCGGCCCACAGTGTATATAGAAATTAACATCTTACTTCGGAGAGCCTTCGCCATATTTTTTTGGAATATTGCGGAAATTTGTGTCTAAATTGAAATTTTCCGACATCTAGGCAATTCGAGAAGAATATTGGGCTAGAAGAAACGAAGATGGTTATTGGGATAGACGATATGAGGACGAATATATGGGAATGGGTCCATTCCACAGAGGCAGACCGTTCCCAGGCGGTCCACCTCCAGTAAGTCTATTTCAATCCAAATTACATCGAGCGTTCACTAACGGTATTTTTGTTTCAACAGTTTTTCGGCGGTATGCCGCGACGAACGGAATCCAGCGATGACAAACACGTTATGGCTCGCCATGCTGAAATCTATCCCAAAGACGATGAACTTCAATCCATACAAAACATTGTGTCGAATACAGAAAAAGCTCTCAAGATTGTTTCCGACAAAATTGCCGATGCTAAAAATCAAGGGAAAAAAGCGGATGCTGCGGCTGCAACTGCTACCGCTTCCGCTACTAAAAGTGAAAATGACGGAAAACCGACTGAAGCTCCACAAAAAGAAGATGGTCGAGATAATCAGCTGTAAGTATACTTTTATCTTTATCACTACATATTATAAAACTAGTCCTCCGCCGCGTCTGTCTGTCTATCTGTTCGCGATAAACTTGAAAACGTTTGCACCGATTTTCATGCTGCTCTCACCAACGTTTAGAGTGGTTCTCGATATTTGAGGGATCTTTCAACGAAAACGCTGCATAAACCCTTTGAGATGTAACAAAATATTGTATGGTGGAATTGTGTATCTTATATAGTTCTACAGAAAAGTCTGTATTGGCATATGTGTATCTCTTAAGGATAACATACATACTTGGAAAAATTGGCGGTTATAATGCGGTAATTTAAAAGCCATTTACACATATACAATATTAACGGCCGATTTCTTAATGAATAACCAAAGTCCACTTTACCGAAAGGAGACTTTACACTAAATTCCCCTTTAAAGTAGTTGTTGCCATCGTTTGGTGCCATAATGAATATTAAAGTGTCCTTTCCCTAAAGTATCTTTTAACTAATTTTTAAAGTGTTGGTTATTATTTATTTAGCGTATGGTTATAATTGGAATTAGAGGTTCAATGTCTTCAGCCATTCAATGGCTCCGTTTTGTAAATTCTTGATTTCTTCAATATCTCCGTTGTAGGCAAGAAGTGGACACTCCATCATGATGTGGTCTGTTGTTTGTTGAGGATGACCGCAGACGCAGCTTTCAGTATCCGAGAGGCCCCATTTATACATCAATGAGTTGCAGCGGCCGTGATGAGTTCGAAGCCTGTTTAAGTTGCATAGCACCTTTCTTGGCAATTTATTTTCCAAAGGGCGGTCTTCACTGTGCTTAAAGTCGTAAATAGGGCTTTGTCGATTGGCTTCAAGCCATTGGTTTGACCAGGATTCGTTAATGTTGAAACCCAAGTCGTACAGTTGCTTGGCGAGAGGAATTGGTGGTTTTCGAGATCGTAGTCTTGTCTGTGGTACATTGCGTAAATCATGATGTAGTGGAATGTGAGGGTTTTCTTGTATTTTAGTATATTCTCTTAGCAATGATTGTTGACGCCGCAAGTTGGCAGGAGCTATGCCACTTAGGGGAGGTAGCCATTCCAGCGGAGTTGATCGAAGTGTTGGTAAACCTGGAATTCATGGATTTTGACATGAAATAGAAAGATCTGTCATATTTGGCTCGATTTTCCGTTCCTGTCTAAATAAATGAGGTTAAGCTTTGTCAAAAGTTGTGGCGTTTGTATTATTTGCGAAAGCGATTTATTTGGAAAAAAAATGGGAATTTCAAAAAATTATAAGAATGGTCGCTTTTTAAATTTTTTCTCGAGAAGAAGAAATGAAATTGATTCAAGAAATTCAAAAATTTAAGCATATCATAGAATGCAAAACTACTAATAAAGTTAGTAATGCAGAAAAGGAATGTATTACAACTAAAACAAATTTTTTGTATGTATTTTATTTATTGTAGAATAAAAGCTTATACAGTGTGACCCATTTTTAATGGAAACACCCCCCTAAAATTTGAAGTTGTAAACAGATTCTAATAATTTTTTTTTTGAAATGTCAAGTACTAAAAGGTCTACCTTGGGACAAAATTTGAAATGTTTATTCCAATTTTCAGGGCATACTACGATATTTTTTCTTAGTCGAAAATCGATATTTTTTATTAGCGATTTTTTTATTGAAAAGATCACTACGCCACTGGATTCAGAGTACCTCTAAACAGGTGTGACCAAAATTTCATGAAATAATTTTCATTAATAACAAAGTTATGACAACTCAAAAATTCGAAAACTCACACAGCTAACAGTCACAAAAAACACCCTATATCAACAGATATAGCCATTAGAATATTTTTTATGATTTCAACAATAAAGTGCCGCCAGATGAGAAAAAAAAACTTCACAAAAAATCAACGTCTGGTGTGGGATATTGAACGAACGTAATATTGGTCCTTTCTTTTTTGAGGAAAACATAATGCGCAGAGGTTTCTAGAATTTTTAAACACATAGTTTTGGGATGCTATTCACGAGCTTTCAAATTTAATTGTCCAGTTAGATGGATGTTCAGTTCATTTTGCCAGAGCTGTGAGGCAATGGCTTAACGAACATTTTCCAAACCGATGGATAGGCCGTGGTAGTCCGTTTATAGAGTGGCCACCCAGATCTCCATACCTCAAGTTTTGGGCTTTTTTCTCTGGGGACTTCTCACACAAAAGGTTTACAAAAACCGCTCAAGAGATAGAAATGAAATGTGTGCAAGAATTCGACAGGTATGTGCAGATATTACCCCACAAAAACTAAGGAACGTAATCAGAAACATTCGTAAGCATTACGACAAATGTATCGAAATACGTGGTGGATTAGTAGAGGCTTCTAGAATATGAGTTTGAATCAATTGTTGCACTGAATAGAAACATTTCAATAATTAGTTTTCATAGTTACGTTAATAAAAATGTTTTCCTTCATTATTAGTTGAATTGTGTGAATGTAATTCCATTATTTTCATTTAAAAAATTTACGCTATCTGTTTTTTTTTTCATCTGGCGGCACTTTATTGTTGAAATCATAAAAAAATATTCTCATGGCTAGATCTGTTGATATAGGATGTTTTTTGTGACTGTTAGCTGTGTGAGTTTTCGAATTTTTGAGTTGTCATAACTTTGTTATTAATGAAAATTATTTCATGAAATTTTGGTCACACCTGTTTAGAGGTACTCTGAATCCAGTGGCGTAGTGATTTTTTCAATAAAAAAATCGCTAATAAAAAATATCGATTTTCGACTAAGAAAAAATATCGTAGTATGCCCTGAAAATTGGAAGAAACATTTCAAATTTTGTCCCAAGGTAGACCTTTTAGTACATGACATTTCAAAAAAAAATTATTAAAATCTGTTCACAACTTCAAATTTTAGGGGGGTGTTTCCATTAAAAGTGGGTCACACTGTATATGATAAAATTGAATAACGGTTTTTGTTAATTCTATTATTGGTCATTGTATACAACACAACTCTATGGATTTTACAACTTACTTATTAGTTGGTATAGTGTAACTATTGTTAATGTGATGACCCATATTTTTAATCCCTTTGAATGAAAAGCCGCCAAATGGCGTGCATAAAATTCTTTTATAAATTCGAATATTAAGAAATAATGCTTTTCAAATGTAATTCAAATTAATATAGTGGATTAAAATTAACCTGCATAAAATATGTAATACAATTCAAGGTCATCACATTGACATTAGATACACTATAAAGCAATTTGCTCTTCTATTTCATTCAGTAGATACAAAACAGTTTGTTTTTTAAGCGAAAACGTTGGTAAAAGTCGAGCTCATCATCTTCTTCGAAACAGTCTGTTATTTACCTATACACTTTTGGTGTTTTAATATGAATGAATTCTTCATCAGATGAACTAGAACAAATATAAAAATTTTGAAGTTATATTGTAGTTAAATGACACTTTAGAGAGTTAAAGTCGAGAAATCGACACTTTAACCTTAAAGGATACTTTGAGTTTAAAGCATACTTTA
The DNA here is from genome assembly GCA_910591685.1 of Galerucella tenella. Taxonomy (NCBI): domain Eukaryota; kingdom Metazoa; phylum Arthropoda; class Insecta; order Coleoptera; family Chrysomelidae; genus Galerucella; species Galerucella tenella. The sequence continues at coordinate 17,490 of CAJUYH010006160.1, forward strand.
AATTGGTTATGAAATCAATAATAGAGAATTATTGTAACCACTTTTCCTTCGTCCTTTAATAAAGGTTTCCTTTATTATTACATTTACGCATGCGCATTGGACTTCTTTTATTAAAGGATAAAGGCAGCCTGTATTTAAATAAAATACAGGATAACTAAACTTTAATTAAATGATCGTTAATTTTGACGTTTTTGACAATAAAATTGAGAAAAGAAGAAATATTTTCCGAAATTGACAGCGACAATTGAATTTGATCTTACATTATTGATTTGAGTTGTGATTGCGTTTCTAGTCTGTAGGTATTTAATAGAAAAAAAATGTGCGAAGAACCTAAAAGGTTGCGATTTGAATATGAGGACGATGTAATTACATTAAGGGAAATGGAACGTAACTTACGTTCCGAACCGAAAGAGAAGAAAATATCTTAGTGTTAAATCAGTTACAATAATTATATTTTACATACCTTCACTTTTAGCCTATATTACAGGCTCCTTTAATAAAAGAGACGTTTATTTCTGTTTTACAATAACTCTCTAGTATTCATTAAAGTATCCTTTAAACCTTTATGTTTCTTTATGAAATCGGCCGTAATCCTTATCATTTTAAAGAAGTTAGAGGCTTTAAGAATCTCTTGCACATTATTTTACTGTTTTACACCATATAATTTAATTGAATATCTTAGTAGTAATCGCAAAAAAATTACGTACGCGAGAATAAAATTCAAGCACCTCCCTTCGCTTAATCGCAAGCGAAACTGTTTTTATTCTAAAAATTCCCACGATACCCTCAGAATTGCATTTCAAATTTAAACGGCTAGAATTTTCTGTAAAAGTAGCGTTTGGAATGACAATTAGTAATGCGCAGGGCCAAACATTAAAGTTGCGGGAGTATACTTAAGTACACATTGCTTTTCGCGCGGGCAATTGTATATTGTAAATATTCGCCCGAAATCCACCTGAGGATTGCTAGATTTTTTTCTTTAGTCTCGAAATTTGTTCATTTCTACTTTCATTTCATTCATCGAACACTTTTTAATAGACTTTTTATTTACAGGTTCACATTTAACCAAGGTGATAACTCTAGGATACTAAAAGGTGTGATGCGTGTAGGACACCTTTCCAAAGGATTAATATTGCGCGGTGAAACTAACGTACACCTAGTGGTTCTTTGCGCCGACAAACCCACTTTAACTCTACTTAAAAAAGTGGTAGAACTTCTTCCGTCAGCATTGAAACAAATATCACCAGAAGAAGCTTACAGAGTATCTATAAACGCCCCGGAAGCCGGATTAAACGTAGCTGGAAAGGATGGAAATGTTCTGGTACAATTTACCAGTCCGGTGGTTCGAGAGCAGCCAGGTAATTCGAGGGAAAATGTTAGGTATAAGGGGAGACATGGGGTTGTACAGTATTGTGCAGGGTTTAAGCTGATCAAAGCTGTTAAAAAGGATATGTTGAAGTTCTCGTGAATATATTAAATTTTTGTAATCTTTTTTCTTAATTATGTACTTTTTTATGGAATTTGTTATAAAAAAAATCATATATAATATAAACTATCTTGAGGTTATTTTATCGATTTCTTCTATTTTATAGTCTCTATATTGGTAATCATCATAATTATTGTTTTGTTGTGATAGTGAATTTTTATTGTCAAAATAGTCGTTCCTCTCTTGTATTACCTTCTTAGTCACCATCGGTGTTCCGTCTTACTTTTTCAAATTTGACTTTGCAACAAAAATCGTATTATGTTTGTTCATTGTACAAGTCTACAATTTAAAACTATTTTGAAATATACAGGGTGACCCAATAAACTGTGGCATGCATATCAAAGTTATTTTTTAACATGTTTTATATGTTTACTTTTATTGAATTTTCTGATAGTCCGTGGAAAATAAGCTATAGTTGAGAAGTTTTTCCTTCTTAACTAAGTACAGTGCTCTGAGTTATCTCGACTATTCTTTAAATAATAAAAATAAAGTCAATATCCAATAACCCAGAATTTTTTTAGACCCTTCTTCAACTAATTAGCACAATTATGACTATATGTGGTATTTTCTTATTATCTCTGCATATTTTTCGTTTTTTCCTTGCTCAGTTTAGTTTTCAATTAAACTTCAACTTCACCATATTTTTTTGTAATACTATCCAAACGTTAAACTTTCGACTAAGCTACTTCATTTAATTTTAATTTACTCCAAAATTTGACAATAATCAATAAATAAACGGCAGTTGACAAAAGCAGTATTGCTACTCGACAAATTAAAAAATTCACGAAATTTTCAAACTGTGTTATGAATTTCCAGGCTAGCTTTTTTTAAAATTTTCTGATATTTTTGTATGTTATTACACGTTTTTTGAGATCTGTATGGCTAATGGTTACCTTTGGAAGAAAAAGCTTACCGTGGTCGTTCCTTACTTCGTTTTATAGCCAAAGAGACTAGTTTAATGAAGTTATTCATTTTATTTAAAATGTAGATGAAAATAATTTGATTACAAAAGTTTATTTTTAGTACCTACATCCAAAATTGGTTAGAAATGTAAATAATGATAATATCTAAGACAATAAATAATTTAACTTTAATTTTTTTATGAAAATCGGCATGAATAATTGTTCTACTGTGTGTGTTCTAAAGTTCTACCTCATTGGGTTTTCTCCTATAACCTGTAAACGAATTTGTTCATGAGCAACTACTTGATTGTTTTCTAATTTCCTTCATTACTTCTTTGATCATATGTATAATCGTGAATCTTGTATTTTGCTCTCTTCTTTTCATCGAGAGTCATGATCTCCAGGGGCTCACGTATTTCTTTATTCTGCCAAGCTTAGAGTTTGATTTAGTTCAACGATCTTGCCAGTATTCGTAGATTAAATGTTTTAAGAAGTTTTTTGTGTCTGAAACAGAAACTTTTGAAACTGGAAGAATTGAGGCCCTGGATTTCTTCCCCCGCTTCTATATCTTCCTATCCTTTCTGTAGGTGCATTAACGGAAGCGTCTATTCCATTTTCCATCTTGGAAGCGTTAGTGTCCCATGGAGTGTATTGGTGAAGTAGGGATTCATTATTGAACATGCTTTTTTCTCATTTGTCCTCCTTTTTGTATACTTCCTCATCCTGTGTACTATTATATATATATAGCTTTTAACAGGCCTTTTAGGCCCATAGCTTTGTAATTCCTCTCCATACTTTCCTATCTTTGGCCTTTTCTCTCCATCGGTTCACATTCTTTTCTTTCAGGTCTTCTAGTACAACTTCCCTCCATCTTTTCCTTGGTTTGCCTCTTTCCTTCTTGCTTTCCGGAACTCTCCATGCTATTTGTTTCACTATTCTTCCTCCTTCCATCCTTTCTATGTGCCCTAACCACTGAAGTCTTTTTGATGTAATAGTTGCATCTATTTTGGGTTCACGATAAATGTTATATAATTCTTCGTTAGTCCTTCTCATATA
>CAJUYH010006161.1:0-20932 GCA_910591685.1 Galerucella tenella
ACCATTTTATACAGTGTGGAATGGAATAAATACGATAAACGCTTCATACATTTTATCGAAAATATAATTATTGCGAAAAGTAATTTCACAGACGACGAAGCAACTTCGGAAACAAAGGGTATTGTTCTGTATAGTTACATACTTATTTATAAAATTCAGACAAAGTCTGAGAGCGGAAAAGATGTATCTTTTTACGTTTTTGGTCGTTGGAGTTGAATATAAGTGTCATGCATGTAAATGGTTTGTGGATACAAACGAAAAATCAATTTTTCAAGTAGTTTGGATGAATAAATTTATATTCATGAGGGAAAATGTATTACAAAAATTATTGTATAGGAGCAGGGAAGATTATATTACTGAGGGTTTTCTTTAGAGATGCGACTTTTTTTAATAACAGAAAAAATCATATGTATGTATGAAGAAAAAATCAAAAGTCAGTGGTGCCCCCCTAAAGTAACGCTTTCAAAGTGTTTGGTTCCTGACCCGAAAACTCCTATCCCAGTTCCTTCTATTGCTTGTGAGCCGTCTATGTACCATTGAATGGCATTCTTTCCAAGTCTGGTAATGGTAGTTAGATCTCTTTGGATTTCTTTGAAAAGTTAGATGACTCATATTTTTAAATTTTTTTTTAATTCTGACTCTTTAAGTCAAATTTACGATTAGATATTTGTAATTTATTCCAATTTACCCCCTGTTTCTGTGCCATTTTGCTCCAGTGGAAAACAGTAGTTCATGAGATAACCAAAATTTTTCGTTCTCCGAAATTCTTGAATATTCAAAATTTGTATAAAGCTCGTATATTACTCTAAAAGTATATAAAAATCATATTGTGATTGTCAAAGGTCAATAACACGGTATTTTAGGTGAAAAACTCGATGTATTTTATGTATAATAATGTACAAAAATCCGTCTTTCACACGAACCATATCGATTGCGGAGTTCATTCAACATTAACATGGAACTACGAGACAGTAAATTTAAGCAGAGCATGGTATTATTAAGCTTAATTACCTGAACTGGAGTATTTGACCGGTGATAACTAATGTGGGGGACAAAAATTAATTTTGAATAAAACGAGTGACCTGAAAAATGATTTTAATTCGTTACAATGGGTTTTTTAGGACAGGGAATCGGCTGCTTGAAATTATTGAAGAAATGCATTTTTATACTTTCAACATTAAGAGTGTTGTAAATACCACAAAATTAAAAAAATTTAACTGAAATATCAGGAGAGTAGGTACTCTCAAGAAATCAGTTTACTGGGAAAAAAATTCACAAGAGCATAGCTTGCAGAGTTTCCATTTTATGTATAATAAATGTGGAAGTAATGAGAATATTCGAAAATCCACTTTCTGAAACCTAAAGGTACTCAAAACTCAACTAATTGAAGAGATAGAACGTTCTTGTTTCCACCAATCAATTCAGGGGAAAATTTTACATATATCAATGGATATCGATAATTCCAAGCAATAAGGAAGTTAGCACCATCAGTTCACATTAAATATTTCCTTGCTTCAAAATATTCGACAAAAAAAATGTTTTCGACATAAAAAATGCTCAAAATTCGTTTGAGGGGGTTTTTAGGGACGAGTTTCGACTGACACAGTCTGTTTTTGTATGAAATCATTTTTTCGCCTCCAAATGGACTCATGGAATTTTCGAAAATCCACTTTTCAAAACTAAAGACACTCATATCTCAACTAATATGATAGATAGAACGTTCTAGTCTTCACCATTGGATTAAGGGGAAATTTATCACCCAAAAAATGCTAAAAATCTGTAACAGGGGGTTCTTCGATACAAGAAAAATTTTTAATAAAATCATCTGTCCACCTCCATGAAATTTTTGAAAAAACTCCCTTTTAACATGAAAAGTCTTAGAAATACCAAAAAACTATTAATTTGTTATAATTTTTTGGGTAGACCTTTTTAAGATCCCTAACCCTACCTAACACTTGAATATGCAATGAGACGAATACAAAAAAGCAATCTCAGGACGAGCGGAAGACAGATAGTTGCCTATGCGGACGACATAGTAATCTTATCAAAGACAAGAGAGATTCTGGAAAACACAATAAGGGAAATCACAAGTGAAGGAAATAGGATGGGTTTAGAAATAAATGCAGATAAAACAAAAATAATGATTTTTGGTAAAATAAATCAAACAAATGCAGTAAAGATCGGAGATTTCGAATTTGAAAAAGTGGAGATATTCAAATACTTAGGTGTCACAGTAACAAACACTGGAAACAGGAAAAAGGAAATAGAAGAAAAAATCATTGATGCAAATAGGGCTTCCCATGCAAATAAAAAACTTTTAAAAAGCAAATTACTCTCAAGACAAACCAAAATCAATATTTATAAAGTGCTAATATGACCCGTCATGTTGTATGCAGCTGAAACAATGACACTGACTAGAAGAAGACTTGAGAATAATAGAAAGAAAGATAATGAGTACAATATTGGGACCAATCAAATTGAGAGATAACGAGTACAGACAAAGAATGAACTATGAAATTGAGCAAGAACTGGAAGGAGAGGACATAGTAAGGAAAATAAGAAGACAAAGAATGAAATGGCTGGGACACATATATAGAGCAGAAGAACAAGAAATAACACTGCAAATGACACAATGGTATCCTGGGGGAAGAAAACGTAGGGGTAGACCTGGAATAAAATGGCTGGAACAGGTGAAGGAAAATATGACAAGAGCCGGAATTGGAGGATGGAAGGACAAAGTTAAGGATAGGTAACTATGGAGAGCATTGACAGAGAAACTCTAAAAGGAAGAACGGGGATTGGTCCACCTCAAGAAAAATTGATCCAGAAAGCGCGAAGCGGCGAAACCACAGCAGGGGTATCAAGCCATTATATATTTAAAGATTCCCCTTTTGGTGGACAAACTTGGTTGTAGAACTATCATAGAAACTAGCAAAGTGTGCTTTAATACTGTTTTTTTATACTGGACTCTATTTAAAGCTATTTTGGAAAAAATTCAACTAAAATTAAATGACATTTTACATATTAGAAGAAATATATTTTCACATCATTTGACAAGGACATACCATGTCGATTTCTCCTCAATACATGCATTAACTGTCATTGATTGAGTTCTTACAAGTAGCAAAGTTTACCTCACCCACTAAACAGCGGGAGTTTGCGAGAATCCTTTGATGTTAATGGAACAAAATTTCGGTCGTGACAGGATGACGAGCAATTTTCTAAGGTGACATGGTGCATACTGCTCGTGACAGAAACTAAAACATTGTTTCATTTCAGTGCTTAAATAAATAATACCCCGAAGTTTTATATACAGAAAAAAACTTGAGCGTGAAATTTGAACATTTAAACTAAAATAAGATATTTCTCTAATCTGAGATACAGGGTGGTTTATAAATGTCAAAACTTTATTTATATTTTTTTATTAACTTGGTTTTATGGATTCAGGCATCTATTTTTTTAATTAGGTATTATATTAACGTAAAGATACAATTTAAAAATGAACTAACAATTCTAAAATCTAAATATATATCAGTGGCATTGAACTTTATTTTTCCGGTAAATAACTGGAAAGGTGATACAATAAGAGTTCAAAGGTTCAGTCATTCTTCCGCGTCTCCTCTTCCACGTTATTCGCCTATTTTATATTCTAAAGGGCAACGTTTTTAATACCGAGAGTAGTACGTATCAAGAGCTGTGAAATTTTCATTTAATGTGAAATGATTTGTTTATTTATATTATAATATTTGAGATAAAAGTTCCTATTTGGCCATCTCTTATTTTGATAAAAACCACATAGGTTTTTCTCAAGTTTTGCCATTCAAAAGTGTAGGACATTCGGTATATATTTTTCTATTTACACGTAATTTTTTTAAGTTTATTTATAGTATAGTATTCTAGATAAGAGTTCCCATTCGGCCATCCCCTATTTAGTTAAAAACCACCTAGTTTTTTCTCAAGTTTTGCCATTCAAAAGTGTAGGACATACGGTATATATTTTTTTCTTAACACCTAATTTTTTTAGTGCAAAACTTTTGAAAGCTGAATAATTGCAATTTATTTTCAAATTTTAATAAAAACTGCATCTTTAACACGAAATATTCCAACTTAATCGGAAATATGATAAGAATCTCTTCAACTGCTATTGTTTTTCTCCTTCGGCAGTATCTCAAGGGGTAGCTGCATTAATAAGGAGGAGGTTATCGACCCTTTCGTGACAATACATCAAAGAAGGTCGTAAGAGCTGAACGTTCGATTTTCCCATTTTTCTGTACTTCGTAGATATGCTTGATTTTCTATTTTACACGATTTTTTTGAAGGATTAAAATCTTTTTATTTGTGTGAAGCGTTTTATTATTATTATTAGTTCAAAATCTAACAAAAGATGCAATTTGCATGTTATACCATTTTTTTTAATTTCGTTTTTTTATTTCTCAATATCCAATTACGACCTCTATCGGTGGACGTACAAGTCTGTAAATAATTTCCAGGTCTTTATCAAGGCGATTACTACAGAGACCAGCATAACTGATACATATATCTAATGAGAAAGACAAAGAACGGGTGTGAAGCGCTTGTGTTTGCTCACTGATGATTCAGATAACCAAGAGGGCAAGCCCCTGCTACTCTCGAAACGAAAATTCAGATTGCTTACATCTAAGAAGTGCAAAACAAATTAGAGAGTTTATTTTGAAGTAGATATACTGTTCTTGTTTCCCTTGCCAATTCAAAGGGTTTGGAAATTGATATATAGGTCAGTCGGTATGGGTCATTTTAGACCAAGGGTACAAGTAATAGAGTACACGCATATTTCATATTTTGCTTGGATATTAATTTATAATAGTAAATATGATATCAAAAATTACTAATAATAGGAAATAAACCAGTTTCCATTGGAAATTACTCCCAATTTTTAAAATAAAATTAAAATTTCAATGCACTTTCCGACCAACACCCGAGGATTTCCGAACGCTACCGATGATACGTGTGATGTCATATCTCTTGTTTGTTTACTTTTGTCAATATGGCCGGTATTGCATTAGGTTATGTGTAGTTGTGTGTTTATATTGTATTTTAATCAACTATTAATAGCTTCATCGACGTAAAAATATCATTTATATGTTTGTTTGAGACCATTACGTGTTTGTGTGTGCTTTTTTTTATTTCTAAAAGTCAACGTAAAGTGGAAAGTGGTCATAAATATTCGATATTTCCGAGGATATATTAAGACATTTGGAAGAATATATTCTATTTACTAGTTCAGTGTTCAGTGACGATTCTTTCATATATTGTTAGTAAAGATATGGCTAGCGAAGGTTTTGTAAAAGCACAAACTGATAACTCTCCCAAAGTAGACTCATTTATGCTGCTTGAATTTATGAAGTCAAATAGCTGCTTTAATGCAGAGGAAATAAGAGGAGTTAAAGCATTATCGTTAGTACGATTTAAGCTATCTATTTATATAATATATACAACCATATTTCGATGTGTGGTCGTAAGAAAATGGATGTTTTTATGGTTGATTTCTAGACATATAGGTACATAACCTCAAACTATTTAAGAATAAAAATTACCAGCATAGAAGTAGGTACTTACATTAAAATAGTCTTCACAAATAAAAGTAATGCCCTTCTCTCAAGTGTATTTTTGCTTGCTCCACCAAGTGAAGTAACAAATATTTTGTCTGGAGTTTTAATAGACGTTGATTTGCACACTGGAACAATGCAATACTTGGAATACAAAGTTTTTTTTCGGCTTTATCAATTTTTAAAGCTTCCAGAAACAAATTAGGTCACAAGAACTCAGAGCGTGATACACGAATAAGAACGTAAACAAATGACGTCACACCATGGGGCAGCCATCTTTATGACGTAAAGCGCGTTTTGGCGGAATTTGAAATTTTATGATTTTTAAAGTCGTTTTAAAAGTAAAGTTTATATTTTCAATAAAAAAACCTTGTATATTATGATCTCTTCTGACTCTACTAGTACTAATTCTTGGAAATAGCTCTTGCTAGTACCCATAAAACTTCATACAGACTGAAATACGTTCATATCCATAAAAGGTTCATGATCTAATAAAAAGTAGAATCGTTTTAACCAATATTTCCGTTTTTATGGACACATAAACTGGTATATTTTATGGACCACTCACAAGTATTGCTTTGATTACAAACAGACCGACCTTAATGGTATTCTAATTTTGTACATTCATTGTCAAAAAAATTAGTGCCAGAAAAATCGATAAAAAAGGTTATTTTGTGTATAAAATGATCTGTTACGAAGGGTTTTCTTTTATAATTCGATATTTTATTTGTAAAATCCCGGAATAATGTCAAATATAAATAATATATCTCTCAATTGGCGCCTTATTCCACTCCTGAAACTGGATTGTACAAATTGGCGCCCAACGTGGGGCTCCGGGCTAGAGAACTCTATACAAGTGATAGCTAGGATTGTTTTATCAGTTCCAAATTCTACTCCCTGTTACTACTTTTCTTCATTTTTAACGATATAAGGTGCAATTCTGTAAGCAAATGTTAAATTTTAACGCACAGTTAAAAATAAGACAATATTCTAACCCATTTTTGCTAGTCTGTATGCATATTAAGTTTCAAAGTATTAACGGAAAACTCTTTTTTGGAAACCATACATGTTAACATTTGAATCATAATCTTGACTATATAGATTAAATCATTTATAATAGCGTTAACTTTGTCAAATTTAAAGGCGTACCGTTAATTTTTAACCACTTCTTATAGAATTGACCCTTTAGAGAGCAGATTATTAACAACCTAACAGTTTTTTTTTCCAATTGATTCTATTATTGAAACTTTTTTTACAGTTTTAGTATAAAATGGATCCCGATCCATCAGAGGAAAGTCCTCAGACGTCCAGTAATATCGTTTTTGAGGCCGCAACACAAACTCCCACAAATGAACTTTGCGATTCACCACTCTTTACACAAAAAGGCTATTGCCTTAAAACATCTGGACACAGCATCCAGGCACTTACGAACATACAAAGAATGAGGCAGCATGGTCAAGTAAGTGCCAGTAGTATTTTATCAATAATAGTCTTATAACAATTAGAATAGAGTTCATATAATAACCTTTTTGGTGTGCGTCATCGATTGTTAATGTCCTTCTTGGCGTTACTTTTAAAATAGGATGCAGACGTATCTTTCGTAGCGGCAATGTGTCTTACGACTTATTCAAAGTTCTAGCTAGGTTTGTACTTTGTTGTTTACGGTCAATAATTATTTATGAAAAGTGAGTATTAATTTTGTTGTTATATTTATTTAAATAATACAAAAATATGCCTAGATACACGGAAAAACATAATCATTTTGACAGTTCTCAAGTATTTTCAGTTAGAAAAAGGAAGTTGGTAATTATTAATTCCATAGCATTTTCGAATTTGGCTGTATACGATCCTGATGATTTTATTTATCAAATTTAAGGTTAGCTTTATGTCAAAATAGCAAATAAAATAAACGACATACGATGACGCACAACAAGAAGGCTATTGAATGTACTATAGTTGGTTTTTATGCATGGCGAAAGATAAATAATATTAGTATTACAGTACAGGGTGCAGCAGATCTATCGTAGACCCTGTATACCGGGTAATTCATTAAAGGTGGCAATCGAAGGTACCTAGAAAGCCATAGGTCCTAGAATTGGGGAAAAATAGAACCTAAAATAATGATTTTGCATAACTTTGAAAAATTTTTTTTTTAAATTGTTTCCCTCCTGCATATCTTCGTTATATGATAAAAGAAAATTGACAAAAATTCGTCCAAATCTGAAGGGTTCGATTTAAAGTGAATGACCCCTTTTGTGTTTTCTGAAGGCGCGAGATAAACAATTTCACACACTCCAAACATGACCAACCTCAATCAAAACAAACCATAAAACCAGTCAGTTCATGTAATCGAAGTTCTACAGCACGCCTGAAAGCGGTGTTCGGGAATATACGATTGACCCATTTCTACTTGTCCAGACCTTGCTAAAATTTAATATTTGTTTTAAGTGGAGGTACTTGATTTATTTATACGTAACCTTTTTGCTTGAAAACAGTTGTAAAGATAATGATTCACATTTACATTCGGCGTATTTAAAAATAAGTATTTTTTTCTAAATTCTGTTTTATATTCAGTATTAGCGGATTAAAATGGATTTTATTGACAAAAAAATTTATTCAGGACAAAATTAAAACATTGTCATTACTCGTGCTAAGAATTTACGATTTGAAGTCTTTGACCTTTCTGCACTGATGGTTACTGACAATAATTTAATAATAATAAGTAGAATTAATGAGTGTGATATGATGGAGGCAGAAATGATGTCATTTGCTAAAAAAATAGCTTAGAGATAATCGCCATAATTTTATCATTACATAATAGTTGAAGAAGTTGAGACTTTAAAAGAAAATTTTAAAATTGGTTCCAGGATTTTTAATATAAGTAACTGAAAACCAATTTCTCCAGGAAAAAAACCGAAATTAAATGGTGCTTTTCTAAATTTTGGTTCTTTCAAGTTGTCACTATCCTCCTCTAGCTCCTAGGAGACCACTACAAACGATTTTTGGATGTAAATAAGAAGTTTCTATAGGTCTTAGAACTTATCAATGTTACTCATCAAGATGCTCGCTATAGAGCTGCTGGAGGTGAGTTAGAGCGATGTAATAGCTCAAACTTAACAAAAATTCATTTCATTTTTTAATGCCCACTTACATCTACACAGCAGCCATTAGAGCACTAAGCTCTTGTGTAATAAGTTCCGAAATGTTGTGAGAGCACCTAGGCATAAACAATGAACTAGGCCAACAAAGCTGATCTCTATAGACGTTCTAGGTAGTCAGTAGTAACAAGAGGATGCTCTGGAAGAACCCAACTCTTCCTAAAACCCCAAAACGTTATACAAGGGGTAATAGTATTTACAATAGTCTACAATGCGTTGAGTAAACCCGTCACTTTCCTTATCTGACCACTGCTGAGGTTTGATATTCCTTCAGTTAGTAGTTTTAACCAGGAGCTTGCTGTGTTCCTGTTTTGGAACGTGTCTCCAGTACGACTGATGATTACTTTGAATCCACCGAGATGTATAACCACGTGTAGCAATTTTTGACATCCCAAATACTGATTCAGAGCCAGTGGTGAAGTTTTCTTTTTGGAACTTTAGTTCTCTACGCCAGGTTATGTTTGAGCGACCAGGGGTCGCGACGCAAAAGATCTGACCATTACGCGTTACGTTACGCTACGTTATGTTACGTTGCTTCGTTATGTGCCTTGCTTGCGTGCTTGTGCCTCCTTAGTCTCTCTCTCGTTTACGAAGCAGCGATTCATAATAATATGCTCCTGCCGGGATTCGAACCCGGGCCACCCGCGTTCAATGCGAGCATTCTAACCACTGAACCATCGATGCTATATTGAAATTCTATGCAAAGCTGGTATTCGCAGTGCTAGTGATCCACTTGAATTTGTTCGGATAAATTTTTACTATTATTTCCATAATTTTTTTTGCGCAATTAAGGGGTCTAGCACATTTACTTTTCGAAATACAGGGTGTTGAAATTTTGAAAACTTGAATGTTTTAATTCGATAGCTTTAAAATGGATGGATAAATTGATTTGACATTTGGCAGGGCATATTTTGAAAGAAATTGTAGTTTGTGCAACTAGTGTGGATATGATGGCCATATCGCACGAGGACGATGATGGAGCACGACGCCGTAGGCGGAGTGCAGAGTCGAGCAGCATATTTTTTCTACGACCCACTTAGGAAAAAATCTAAAAAATAGAAATTTCCATAAACTGTAATATAACTTCAAATTAAAAATTTAACAATTCAATTTTATGTTTCCACTAATTTTGTGGTAAACGTACAGTTCTTGAAAGTCCAATTTGTATAATGCTACGGTTTCCTTTTTTAAATATACGATGCTGTTATAAGTAGATGTTGCCAGTCGGACTCCCTCATGAAGGGTACCGTACCATTATCTATAATAATGAATATTCTGCTAGATATTCCAAACTTCTACCTGTTGTCGTTATTAATATCAAGTAGAATGATTATTTAAAAATAAAATTAACAATAAAAAAAATTCCTCGCGTGGAATCGAACCCGGGTCTACCGCGTGAGAGTCTGGTGTGCTTACTACTCAACCACCAAAGAATATGCAAATTGTTTATCTATAACGTCAGATGTATTACATAACTTTTGCTTAAAAGGAACTAAAGTTCCTACCGTGTGTCCCGCGACACGTTCTACCTTTTTTTATTTTGTTAACACCTAGTATAAGATCGAACATTAATAGAAATAAGTTTATAGAAAGATCCTTGGGCTATTTAGCTCCAATTGGAATTTGATTGCAATGGAAATCACGTTGCAAAACAATTTTTCACTCTATGCTTTCCAGTCCGGAAAAAATTGATTTTAGTAGTTCTCGCTTTTCAATTTTCCCATTAAAAGTGTTATTTCCAATCCCCAGGGAATTGATGATTTGATATCTTGTGATTAAAGTTCATCACTAACGCGATGCACTTTCTTCACTCCTTTTTGGCCACTTCCAGCACTCCCAAAAACACAGTCATAATCTTATCTCATCTAGAAAAATACCAAATAACTTAAAGTGCTTAGAAACTTATGAAAATTAGTTAATGTGAAATTGAAAACTTCCAATAATTTTAATATAAACAAGTTTGTGCTTATATATATTTTTTTTATTTATAGCTTTGTGATATTACGTTAAAAATAGGATTAGAAAAATATAGAGCCCATAAGGTCGTTCTAGCATCAGTTAGTCCATATTTTTTTGCAATGTTTAACGGTAAGTAAAAACTAGAAAACGGTAGTTGTTCCATAACTGAAATTGATGTAGGTATTATAAAATTAATTTTTCTCAAATACAGTTGATATGAAAGAACATCTCCTATCGGAAATCGAAATACACGATTTGGACGCAACAGCAATAGATCTCTTAATAGAATACGCTTATACAGGCCAGATAACCGTAACACCAGATAATGTTCAAGTATTATTACCAGCAAGTAGTCTACTTCAGATGCAAGAAGTTAGAGAAGCCTGTTGTAGATTTTTATTAAGACAGCTGCATCCCACAAATTGCTTAGGAATTAGAAGCTTTGCAGGTTAGTGCTAACATAGTGGCAGCAACGATTTTTAATCTTGCCTCACCGGAAAACGTTTGCGTGTCCTTCGTATATATTTTTTTTCATTATATTCCCTTATATAAACCATTTAGGAGGCACCAGGATTGAACAACGTGGGGTCAAGCTTGAGCTAATGCTGAGGCACCAAGTTTTGGCAAACCCATGCTTTACTAGGACTGGTAAAACATTGGATAGCCTAGCATGAGCCTTTCTACGTTCAACCAGGCTTGGATAAAGTCTGGCTGAATTCGTAGTAACCCGGTCTCAGACATATACTTTGGAAAGTTTATCTGAAGCCGTGAAAGGAATGCCGTCGATATTGCCACGTTTAACTATGAAAAAGCTAAAGTGCTAAGTATGTAATGATCATAATTAGAAAAGATACTTTTTATTATTAACAATATTAACAATATGATTAAACGTTAATTCTTTAATGTGCTTGTTTCCTTGGTTTTTTTCTATTAACAGTTTTTTTTCCATTTATGAATATTAAAAGATGAACACTTTTCCAAATTTGTTAGAGGCTTCTTCAAGCTCTGGCAGCGTTGTACGAAAACTAAAATTACCACACCCTCCGATTACATAATTGGTGATTTCTATCGACCAGGTGACTTCTTATTGGCAAGCGCATGCGTGTGTTCTTCCCTCTCATTCCGTCAATCGACTGTTATTGATTTCTCCAGTGGCGTTGGTATTGTCAGTGACCTTTGTTTTTTTAGTTTCACTTGGTAAAATAGGTACGCCATTTGTGCGTTTATGACAGATATGCGCCATGTTTCCTCGCCTCTTACCGATGCCCCCTAGCTTCAGATAAAGTTGCCAAACTATACTATGGTCAACCAAGCCTGGCTGAACTGTGGGTAATTCTGTTTCCGAGATCTAGTAATCAGCCAAGTCTCTTCCCTGGTTTGCAGACCAGTCTTGGGCCTACGTATGCAAACAATCCTGGCACAGCCTTGACAACCAAGCAAGGTATACTGGTATCATTTCACAGTTACAAAAAGGCTGGACCAATACTGACTTGCAAGCTAGGAACAGAGTTATACAGACTTGTCGCATGCCTCGGTCTGTACTGGGTCTCATTGTAAATTTGGGAAGTATGAATTAACGAGAAACAAGTTATGCCGATTAAAAAAGGAAATAATCAACCAAAAAGATACAGAATGTCTTATCTTGTGAGATGGAGAAGATTTGAGACAGCAGTTTTTATAAGGAAAATAAATAACCCAAAATAAACAGGATGTCTCATCTTGAAGAAGATTTAAGACAGCAGTTTTTATATACATTTTTTTCGATAAATATACTTTTTTCAGATACTCATTCGTGTAAGGAACTCCATTTGAAATCGCACGTCTATGCGCTACAAAATTTTCAGCAGGTAGTTGGTACCGAAGAATTTCTCCTGCTTCCTTTTGAAGAGGTACAGTATTTTCAATTATTTTTAAGCAATGTGTTATCAGACTTTATTCCACAATCCTAATAGAGGAGTTCAATGTAAGGTCAGTATGGCCAACAAAAATTGCTTTTTTCTGACAAGAATAACAGTTAAGGTTTACTATTCAAAACATAAGATTTTGGATTGTTTTTAATCACTGCGAACATCTATATTGCTTTATTAAAATAATGAATACACCCCCAAAGCGTATATCTTGAAATTTAAATTGACTTTTTAGCTGAATACTCAACATATCGGTGGCCAATAATCCTATGAACTTTTGGCAAGTCACCATTTAATTTCTGTTATTCTGTCACTAGTTATGTCAAATGTCAGTTATATTTATTTTTCTTGATATTCGTTTAATTGTGTATGTCCATTTTCGATTAGATTTTTGTAGCATTTCTAGTTAGTTGTATCTCTATTCTTCTAATTACTTTTTCCACTGACATCTGACATAACTAGTGACAGTTAACAGAAATGAAATGGTGACATGCCAAGAGTTCCTAGAATTATTGGCCACCGATATGTTGAGTATTCAGCTGAAAATTCATTTTAAATTTCAAGATATACGCTTCGGGGGTGTATTCATTATTTCAATAAAGCAATATAGATGTTCGCAATGATGCAAAAATCTTATGTTTTGAATGGTAGACCTTAACTGTCATTCTTGTCAGAAAAAACCACTTTTTGTTGGCCATACTAACCTTAGACTGAACTCCTCTATTCAAAGTACTCTTTCGCACCTCCAAACTATATTAAGCCGTGTCTACACTATGCCGCGATTTGCCGTTGGTAATTCAAATTGGCAAAGCCAGCGACTGTTTGCATTAATTTAGCTTAGTCGATCCCTGTATAGATTTATCAAATCAATAACATTCCCGTTCGTCCAGGCCATTTGAAAGCATGTGCTGACTGGCAGACAGTCTGAATCACAATTAAAGCCGCGAGAAGCCAGTCGTTGGCACGTCCCCACTTCTCGTTCTCATTGGCTTCCTTTGAAGGATACCGACACTTCAGCAATTTCCATTGGCAAACACTGGCATAGTGTGAACTCATATAGATCCTTAGCTCACCTGCTGATGATTTTGTGATATCGAGCTTCATCTAATAATTATATTTCCAGGTAAATGAATTAATTTCAAATAGTCAGTTGAATATATCTTCGGAAGAAGATGTCTTCACCGCTGTTTTGAACTGGGTGAAACACGATCTGGCGGAGAGAAGTAAATATATATCTAGAGTAAGTATGCTGATAATATTGTAGATAAATATAATATAATATAATGACAATCTAATGATAATGAATGTTGCATGAATCCGTCTTCAGTTTCATTTATAAAACCATTATTGTCTTTAGTTAATGCAACATGTGAGACTACCCTTGGTTAATAGAGAATTTCTGATGACGAGAGTGGACAATGAAAAATTAATAAGGGAAAACAACGACTGTAGGGAACTACTTT
Organism: Galerucella tenella; assembly: GCA_910591685.1. Lineage (NCBI taxonomy): Eukaryota > Metazoa > Arthropoda > Insecta > Coleoptera > Chrysomelidae > Galerucella > Galerucella tenella. Next base: position 14,073 of record CAJUYH010006161.1, read on the forward strand.
TAGAAGCTATGCGATACCATTTGGCACCAGAACGAAGGTGTGTGCTATCTAGCTCTAGAACTCTGGAAAGAAAACCCAACGGTGCACAACCATATCTCTTTGCGATAGGTAAAGTTAAAAGCTAAGAATAATGATAGTATTTAATATAAAATGTCTGTTCCACTGCCTCTAATTATAAGTTTTGTTTTCCACAGGTGGAGGATCTTTATTCGCAATACATTCAGAGTGTGAAGTTTACAATCCAAAATCTGATTCTTGGTCAACTATAGCTCCGATGCAATGGCGTAGATCTAGATCAGGTGTGACCGGGTTAAGACGACTGCTATACGTAGTGGGAGGGTGAGCTTTTTAATAATTGTACATATATTTGTTCATAAATCTTCCTAGCTTCATCATCATCAAGCCTTTAAATCTACTAGATTGTGGTTAACGCTAGTGCGCTTTTAAATCCATTTATTAATGTGGATTACTACCTTTCCACTCCTTATTGCTACAATTTCTTGTGTGTCCTGGCTTCAGAAGTTATTTTGTTCCATTCTGCTCTATTTCTGCATTTTTCTCTCCACTCTTTGATTCCCATCCTTTTTGTATCATCTTCTATCTGATTCCTCCAACTTTCTCTGGGTCTTCCTCTTCTTCTCGGCCATAGAGGAGTCCATTGTGTTATTCTCCTTATCATTTCTCCAGGCTTTCGTCTCATAATATGTCCTGCCCTGCCTAACTCGCTTTCTATTTCTTTGTTAGTCTTAAGTATCCTTTTCACAGTTCTTGTTATGTTCGGCCCCAGTATCGTTCTGAGAATCTTTCTTTCTAAGATTTTTAAGTCTTCTGCTCCTTTTTTGTTTATTACCGTTGTTTCTAAGCCATATGCGATCACTGGTCTTATTAGTGTTTTGTATATTTTTATTTTGGTGTTTTCATTTATGGCTTTACTTTTCAGAAGTTTAGTATTCTAGTATTCTAGTATTTCCATTCCAAGTTGTTTTGCCTCTTCTTTTATCTTTTCAATTGCTTTTCCAAGTTCCTGTCTTGAATTTGCTACAATGGTTAAATCGTCTGTATATGCTATGATTTGAATATAGTTTGTTATAATGTTTTTGCTTTCTAGTTTAGCTGTTCTTAGAATACTCTCCAATGCCAAATTAAATAAGGTTGGGGAGATCGAGTCTCCTTGTTTGACCTCCTTGTTTACGAGGAATTTCTTCAATAGACTCCTTGGAATCGCACTTTTGCTTTGTTGTTAGCCATTATCATTTTCAGCAGCAGCTGCTCTATTAGATTTTAATTAAAATGATTTTTTTTGTAGTTATGATGGAGCATCAGATATGGCTACGGCAGAATGCTACAACCCCTTGAATAATAGCTGGTCTCCCATAACTCCAATGGGAACAAAGCGATCTTGTCTTGGTAAGCACCAAATGTGGTTAAAAGGGTGGGTAAAAGAACAACACAATAAACACTGGAAGAATACTCCCAGGCAAGTACATGGGAAGAAATTCATAAAAGAAAGTAGCGAAAGAGCTGCTCTCAATGAGCAGGAGCAAACTATAACTGGGCTACTTACGGGACACTTTCCCACGAAGGAGCACTTAAACAAAATAGGGCTGTATAACGGAGTCCTTACATGCAGAAGATGCAAAAAGGATACCGAAACAGCTCTGCATATACTATGCAACTGTGAGACGCTGGACCACAGGAGTCAGAAACTGTATGGTAGACCCCAAATGACTCCACAAGACTTCTACAACCAACCAGCTAATACAGGGAATGGATTGGCTGAATATGATGTAGTCAGAACACAAGGAGTATTCACAATGAGCACAGGAGGTTAAGATGGTGGTGGCGAGAGGACGACTCCTTTAAAAAAAAGCACCAAATAAATATTGGAGTAATTTGAATAATCTGAGAATAATCGATATTTATTTGCAGGTATTTGCTCATTCGATGGACTAATCTACGTTTGTGGTGGTTATGATGGTGCTTCTTGTTTAAGTTCAATGGAAAGATTCGATCCTCTAACAGGTATATGGTGTAGTTGCCCAGCTATGAATACCAGAAGGAGGTATTGTAGAATAGCTGTTGTTGGTATGTAAAAACAATTAGTGAGGAATACTTTATTTATTATGCTGCTGTATTTTTTTCAGAAAACTGCATTTATGCTCTGGGAGGATTCGACTCGACCAATTACCAAGCATCTGTCGAAAAGTGAGATATAACCTCACTAATTTTCTATTGTTCTATGAATGATTTTTTATAGATTTGATCCGAGGGAAGGTACTTGGCAGTCAGTACCATCTATGTCTTCAAGAAGAAGCAGTTGTGGAGTAGCTGCATTAAATGGTCAGTTGTATTGTATTGGAGGAAACGATGGTACGATGTGTATGGCTAGTGGGGAACGTTTTAATTTGAGGAGAAATGCCTGGGAGCCTATCACGTCCATGAATAGTAGAAGGTAATTATTGGTAACATATTTGGGGAAAACTTTCTTTGAAACCAAGTAGTTACTAGAGGTAGATTCGGTGCTTCTTTAATTTTAAGCAGGATTTCACTGGGTTGAGGTTAAAAATACATTATGTTTCTTCTTTCCAGATCTACTCATGAAGTTGTAGCTATAGACGGTTTTATATACGCTTTAGGAGGCAACGATGGTTCGTCCAGTCTTAATGCTGTCGAACAATACGATCCAAGGACTAATAAATGGACAATAATGTCACCGATGAGTACTAGAAGAAGTTCTGTAGGTGCATCAGTTCTAGAATGTATTAATATTGAACATGTCTTAAGACAAACTAGAAATAGTTGACATAGGTTGACTATGTGAGATGAACCTGAGTTAAATTAGGGAAATTATGCTTAAAAACAAGGATAATCAACGAAGTTTTGATATTGATAGGTTAATAATTGAGATTTTGTGATTGTTTTTGCCTTTGGGGCGTTTATACACTTCTATATGCATCCTCAAATGTTAAATTTGCTAATCCTGAGTGGGTCAAGCAGGTATATGAAGTTGATGGACCATCTCTAGCAAGTTCATCAGGTTTTTCAAGGTCTTCAATGACACAGTGTCCAGGAGTCCACATCAAAGGTTTATTTTGTTGCATACTAAGAGGACATTCACTGAATGTTCCTGGTAAGATCCTTATTTATCAATTTATTTTCTCACTGTACCGGGTGGTACAATAAGCCGATCTCTCGGCTATATATCTGAAACTATTCATGTTATAACTTTAGGAAAAAAATTTCCTTAGGAAAAGTGGACAAGAGAAATTGTTGGAAATTACTTTCACCGCTAGGGGGCGTAACCTGTAAAGAAAAATTTATAAACCAGAGCGGATTTTCTACACACCAATAATGCTTATGAAGCAGATTAACACCATCCGCACTATTAAGCGTAGCCTCGTCTGCCCGCAAAATTTTTGACATGGTATGCAGTTGTTCTTCTAGCAGATTTAACAAATGCAGTAACCTGAGATTGAAGCAGCATTTAATTGGACATTAAGTCTTAATGATCGAAATTCATATATGATATTTCTTTTACATATTTAATTTTAAGTTATAATACAGACAGTCAATACTATACTTACTTATGTTTATGCGTTTTTATTTATATCTTGACTTCGACAATAGCTATCAACATGCGGTTTGCGCCATTTTGTTGAGAATTTAATCCAGTTCCATTATAATTCACAATAACTAGGTGTTTCCATTGAATATTCTTAAGGAAAACAAATTTTAATTTTTTTCATTCGAAAGTACCTATGACAATTAAAACTAAATGCAATTGTTTTATAGTAAATGTAATTAATTCATCTACACTCTTTCTATTGACACTAATTTCGTTAAAATCGGTTGATTCAAACCAAAGTTATAGGTATTTATCCACAAACACTTTCCCACTTTCCCCCACCCTTTATTTGGAAAAATAGAATATACCCAGTGTTAAATAAGTGAACTAAAAAAGGCCTAAATTTCGCACAAATTTGTTCTTGTGCGAAATTTAGGCCTTTTTTAGTTCACTTATTTAACACTGGGTATAATAGGGCATATTTCACAAAAAACTGGTTTTTAAATTTTTCTTTACAGGTTACGCCCCCTAGCGGTTAAACTAGAAACTTGAAAGTAATTTCCAGCAATTTCTCTTGTTTACTTTTCCTAAGGAATTTTTTCTCCTGAAGTTATAACACGAATAGTTTCTGATATATAGCCGAGAGATCGGCACCACCCAGTACATTCCAACACCAGTTTTTTCCAAAAAGACATAAATGTGCTACTGAAATGCCAAAATACTGGCTAGCCTCCATCGAAACAATGGATTTATTCTGAATAATTTGTTTTTGAGGGATATTTCCAAAAATTTTTCAAAATTTCACTGTTTCTAGGTCAAAAAATAGTGGGCTATACAATTGTCAGTACAAAAAATTTTTTTCTTGGGTTTCTGCTTTGAAAATGTATAGAAAATTATCGTATTTCAGATTCACTATGAAGAACGGAATAAACTCTAATATTCAAAAATTATTGTTACCAAAAATATTTAATAGAGATACTTCTGAAATGGTATTAAATTTTATAAAAAGCTTTTTTGTATCTATAGCAAATGGAGTGGCTTCAAAAGTCAATGGTATATATTTTATGTGGCTTTTAGGTTATGAAATTAACAATAAGACATTTTCTGTGATATGAAGTATTTAAATAAAAAATACAAAAGGTACCAAAAATTGTATTTTTGTGATTTCTTTGCTTGAAAAGATTTAAATGTTATAAGGTAAAGACGCGTTTAATATTAATAGTAATTGTATTGTTAATAATTATCATTCGTACCAGAAAGAGATGATGGAGAAACTAAAAATAATTATAGTACATCATTTTGAAGTGTGTTATAAAATTGCCCGTGTCTCTAGAATCTGTAATTTCATTAATATGTCCTAAAAAGGCTTAGTTAGTATCCGATTCACAAGTTTAGTGTGGCTTAAAACCCCTCCAATTTCCAATAATGAGCCATATAGCTCATTAGCAAAAGGCGTAGGGAAAAAATTTTATAAAAAATACCATAATTATTTTTATTTTCTCTGTAATCTTCAAGTTTTTGGTACGAAGTCCCTGTATAATACATGTTTAAATCTGTCAATAAGAAGGTTTTATTTTTTTCCATTCTAAAGAAATATTAAATGCGTCAATATATTTTAAATGTATATACATAGATAATAACCACACAATATAGTTTCATTTTACCAAAAAAGGGGATATGAAATGTATCAATATCTTGAACCACTTTTTATGTGGTCTAACTTTTATTTACACTCAGTGTATACCCCAGCTAAAGGAATTGAGTCACTCGAGTCTGTTATTTGTAAATTTCCAAGATTAACGAACTATTAGATATTTTTGTATCCCTTTTTATAGTCAAAATATATTTCTAGTCAAGTTTTACTAGTTATCGGCATTTTGACTGAGACAAATTTGTTGATTTTGTGTTTGACATGTTTAATCTACTGCCAAACACTTTGATCATAATATTCTAACTTTTATATAATTATTTATCCCAATTTTCAAATAATTTTCATATTTTATACCCACAAAAAAAAACTTGGGATACCCTTTACATAAATAAAAGGATACAGAAGACAAAGGATTAGGCAACAAGGAGGAATGGGATCCGAATACCATCACCAGACTTGGAAAGAATGCCATTCAATGATACACAGACGGCTCAAAAGCAATAGAAGGAGCTGGGATAGGAGAGTTCGGGCCACGAACCAAATGCTCTGAAAGCTTGGGGAAAACCCCAAGTATCTTTCAAGCGGAAATCCATGTCATAAGAAAGTGCGCCCAGTTCAATATGGATAAAGGATACAGAAGACAAAGGATTATCATAATGTCGGATAGTCAAGCAGCCATTAAAGCACTGAGCTCTTGTGTAATCAGTTCCAAAATGATGTGGGAATTCCTAGACAAACTCAATGAACAAGGCGAGGAACAATTTAGTCACCTTACTATGGATTCCAGGACACACTGGAATAGAAGGAAATGGAATAGCAGATGAACTAGCTAAGAGGGGAACTGAAATACCTATCTGGGGGCCAGAAATGTTTTGCGAAATCAGCCCTAATGTAATATTAGAAGAAATAGGTAAGGCCGAGAAAAAGAGGAGATCTGACCATTGGAAAGATCTAGTAGGGCTTATACAATCAACAGATCTTTTAGGTATCAGTGAATGTCTATTCAAAATAAATACATACATACACACATATGTGAGGCTACATTTTTACAAATTCATTAAAATGACACCTTTTTGACATCTATCAGTTCCTCTCACTGTTTTATATTAAAAATTCACGCTAGTGTATTTGATCAAAGTGTAGAGCAAATAATTAGTTGTCATTTTTGTATCCATCTAGTTACAAAAATGGCATAATTGATATATTTTAGTTGTACACTATACACTAGATATATAAATATAATGTTTGACTGTACCGATTATCCGTAGAATAAATAATCTTCAATGTGAAATGCACTGCCATTTTTATATTAGCTTTTTAACTAGTTTCATTACATTTTATTGTTACCGATATTTCAAAATAAAATACTACCAAGTGAAACAGTAATTTCGATTCCCTTCAAATGTCAGATTTCGAAAGTTAATAGTTTTTGAAAACTACTTTTTAAAGAGCAACAACTACTTCTCTGCCTATATATGCCATGATAGATATTGAATTACACTTCAAAGTTAAATGATATAACATCTATTGATAAAACGATTCACTGAAATGATAACTATTTACTGGAAACTGTAATTAAGTGAATTTTTTTTTTTTTTTTTTTTTTCCATTTTGGGAGCCGTTCAGATGCCGGGAGCACTGCAG
>CAJUYH010006162.1:1469-20932 GCA_910591685.1 Galerucella tenella
TATATATATATATATATATCATTCATCACGAGCTTGCCAGACGCTACCTCTCGTATACTTGCGATGTAAAGTATCGTCTTACTCATATATGAAAAATGCGACAAAAATGCGACAAAAATGAGACAACAAATGAAAATAGATTTTTCTATAAAATAATAATGGTAATGGAGCGATGGTGAGAAAGAAAATATGGGATATATACTCGTAGTACAGTACGAGAACGCGAACAGAGGGAGTGACGAAGTGAGCAAGAGAAAGAAGACGATTCGATCGACCGTGGTAGAGAGTCGATTAAAAATAAAGCCGACCTTCACTTTATTGGTGAGAAACGTCAAACGAATCGACAACGAAGAAATGCAAGGTCTGCGTCATCCCATCAGTGCAACCCCCATGTTTTATTCTTTATCAAGTGACCCAGATGCTATTTTACGCATGAATAAAAAATTAATAATAATAATTAACTATAATGGAAGAAGTAGATTAAAAATGCTTACCAAAACTTTTGCTTTGAATACGTTTATACATTTCACCGCTACTTTTACGATGCACCATTCGATGTGTCGCTGCTTTGTACTTTTTTCTGAAGCACTTTTCACTTTCCGTTGATCCCTGGGATCCTCTTCTATCTTTAATTGGACCCTCTGAAGATTCATCATCACCATCACGACTATCTGGACGCTTCCATGCGTGACTTTCCTCCAATTCTCCAATATAAATCCATTCATTGCCAGTGTATGGTTCTACATACGTATCTTCATCCTCTCGATCTATATATATATATATATATATGTGTTCGAGGGGGACATCCAACGAAATTCATATAAATATGAATAATTATACTTACAAGCGAGGCTTTCCATACTAACGTCAGTGCTCCTTGCTTGGAGTCTCTTTCTAATACCATCCTCAATAGATCCCCTGCTTGAAGATCTACCGCCACGCTCTTCAGATTTGGCACGAACATCAGATCTGCCATTACTCCGATGATATCTCCGCTCGCCCCTGTCTTCTGACCTATATCTTTTATCCAATTTTTTATACAATCTGTGAGTGATGTGTTTGGTGGTAGTAATGCGCGGTCCTTCAGGCGAGTCAGCAAAACCCGCAGGCGGTTGTACAATTTCTTCTGTGACCTTAAATAACAATTGTCAATAACATTAAATCGAAATAAAAATGTTATTTGCAGCCAATGAAATATAAAAAATCAACCTCTTTTCCACAATTTCGACAGTGTGGCGCATCGTGAAGAGCATGACAAGATTGATCAGCAGCTTCGCTATAAAATACACTATCACTGCCAGGACTGACTGATCGTAATGATTCGGCAGAGACTGCTTTCAGTCTTGCCTCGGAACTTGATGATTTGACAATAATTTCCGCTTGCCCATTATGCCCAGGACTGCGCTGATAACGTCCACTAGGACTTAAGCGACTTGAGGAGATATCATCGATTGGCCGAGTACGTCTACGTGGCAAACTACCGGTCAATGCGGCATTTTTGTCCTACCACACGAAATAATATTTGTATATATATGAATGTATCTCGCATACTGTACATTTAATAATTAATCATTTGGATATTCGATATTTAATAATATGTTTATATATTTAATAATTGATAAATAAATTATTTTACGATTATTAATTAGATACAAATAAACTTTGGCAATTTACCTCGTTACTTCTTCGCCGCGCCGACACATGACTATTGGTTTTTCGACGAGGACTCTCACGAGTTCGCCTGTGTCTTCCGCCATCTTGCCCATGAGGATGATGATGATAATGATGCATATGATAATGATGACTACAGCTTGAATCATCGGATGTTGGTATTTGTACTGGATCCTCGATAGGTTCCCTAATCCAATCGTCTCGCTGTGGACTTCGTGACAAATTTGACAATGGCGATTGAATGGCATCGCGTTTTTTATTATTTCTATACGGTGTACGACCGGCATTTAGCTTCGTTTTTGGTCGATGTCGATGACTAGGTGTTGGACTGACATCCACACTATCGACATGAATTTCAGTGGCACGATCTTGAAGACGATTGTGATCGATTTCAATCCCACTGGGAAAGTCTAAAGTGAATGTCTTTTTTGGTGTATGTTGTTCCTCTTCTGTCCACGTATGACCATCTGGCGGAGACTCAGCATAGCCACCAGAAGACGAATGACGTTGTTCCTGGCCAGTTCGTAATTGATACTGAAAATTAGGAAATTTTTTATTGAGTCCTCTGATTGATGAATATGATATATCGATAGATGATGTAGGTTACATACATCATGATCTATTTCTACATCTGATGTGTGTCCACTCAATGGAGCTGTTTGATAAGTTTCCGTACATTGGGGATCAGGTGTAGCGTCTTCGAGGTCATAACTGCCGGAGCTACTGCTGCTAGTTGAATGCGCTGGCGATAGTGGTGCATCAGTGATGATGTCAAAAGGTATCTCTATCTCTTCAACAATTTCCTTAGGACTCGTGGGCTCTTCAATGACGGCCTATTCATCGTCAAATGAAACACACACACACACACACATACACACACGGTAACGGATCGATAAACCATGTATAATAAAGTATTCAAAGTGAAATGAAAGAAAAAAAATAAAAAGAAAAAAGTGCTGAGGGTGCAGTAAATTTTTGATTATTTGTTCCAAGTGTCTGCTTACTTCGCTCCGAGCTAAGCTATAAATGGAACTGGCACTCTCAAATGAACTACCATCAGCGGCTGTGGCAGTGGTTGATGCAGGTGCTGATGGCAAAGTACCAGATGAAAGTGGATAAGCACCAGGTCTTGACCATGAACCCGTGGTAGCTGATGTACCAGTTCCCGCAGTGCCAGTACCAGTTGAGGTGTTGGCAGTGATATAATCGTCTGTGGTGGATGCTTCAGACAGATCAGTGGTGTTTGTTCTACCTGAGTCTGTGCGACCAATACTTAATCCCAATTCGCTTGATGATTGTGATTGTGGTTGGGAATGCGGCGGACCAGGACTGCGGTGTCGTAGACCACTAAGCGGTCGACCATTTGTCAAGCGTGATGGTTCACTATTCGTGAAGAAAAAAAAAATATAATTAAAATTATGGAAGTGGGGCGATATAAATTAATTAATTTATATTGCATTACTTCAGTGTAAACATGACTGATGATGGTGCTTCTAAACATAATCGCGGACTCGGCGGGTTTATTCCAATTTCATCCTCGGCCTCTAATGCATCTGTATCCATTGATGATCGTTGTTGATGTTGGAGCATTAGAAGATGTCTCCGTCGCGATGATGGTGTGAGTAAAGCTAATGAGTCAGCTTGAAGTACTGTTGCCTGTGATTCGTTCCAAATGCCATCACTGTGATCTTTCGTTGCGTCATTTGTTAATGAATCGCTTGAAGCAAAGGGCGATAACACTGCACCAACTATGGGACACGTACGCAGAAAACTCGGTCGTCGTATTTCGTAACGTGGCGAGTCCTCGATCACACGAGTGCCTAAATAAAGGTATTCTCACAGTTATAATTGCCTTAGCTGTGAACACCGATTATTATTATTTAACCTGGTATTGATGTGGGCGAAGTTGGCGATGTCGGTAGTGATCGTGGAAGAATAAAATCGCTGGAAGCAAGATCCTGAACACCATCCTCCAATGAAACACTTCGTTTTCTAAATAGTCCTCGACGTATTATATTTTCATGAAATTCCTGCATATAAATATCATGACTGTATAAACATATATTAATAGCAAGATAAACACAAAAAGAAAACAGTCTCAATTCAATAAGTGAAAAATAATAAACATCACCCACTTCTTCGTGATATTCATCGTGCAATGGCGAAGTGATCCTCAATAATGACAAATCATCAGGCGTGGACGAGAATTGGACGGGTGGCCTGACAAGTCTACTCCATGGATCATGATAATTTCGCCGACATGTGTGTGGATAGCTTGGTGCACCTGCTTCATCCACCAGTTCCCGCCTTTCGACTTGAATTTCACCATCAGACAACGTTTTCTGAAGAGCATTTGGCCGTCGCCACATCATGGGCAATTCACCAAGAGCAATTTGCACATCGGGTGACACTGGCGCTGGTTTAAAATCAATAAGAATTTCCTCATCATCCTCATGTTCAATTGTATCTGAAACTGGTTCTATATGTCCGTTTGGAAGATACTGACGTTCATCATCAGTTATTGGTGATATTGGCGGTGTATCAACGAGAAATGGTGAACGTGGTGGCTCTTCGCTTTGTGTCCGTTGCAGGGGCTCATGCTCAATATCCTCTTTGACACCACCACTACATAGCGGCGTGCCAAATTGTCCCGCTTCCGAATAACTTTTCGTTAATTTTCTACCATTTATTATTCCATTAGTTTGTGCACCCTGCGACACCATTTTGACACGCTGTATTGTCCTTGGACTCAGAGTGACAGGTGGAATACGATGAAAACCTGTGGGAAGTTCTGTCTGAGTCGCCTGAGTTTTCATTGGACCTCTTTTCATTTTCTCTGTAATATTACAATCATTATTAGTATGGAATAGTTGCTTTTTGTTTTCCCATTCATTTTTTCATCATTGTCGTACCTAAAACGACAATTTTTGGTGCAGGCGGCGGATAAGAATGAATTATTGGTGCTGACGGTATCGAAGCTTGAGCAGTTGGTTGTGAATCAATGAGACGTTCAGGATTTTGTGGTCTCGGCGGACTGCGACTCAGTGTTGGCGTCACATCGAAAGATGTGAGCGTATGCGATCGAGCAAAGCTTACATGTTTGGGCTTGTGAGTTGTTGAATGTGGTGGGCCCAATGGTAAAACTGGTCTTGGTCCCTCTAATTTCATTGAATCCTCATCCTCTTGTAACCATGTATACCTAACACACAATAATGAGATCATATATTTGCTATTATTAATATTTTAATTATTTACATAGTTGCAGCAATGGATAAAGAATCCATTGACTCGCCTACTATTTTTTTATTTGTTCAAGTCTATTTGTTAAGGTGACATATAAATATGACAATGTAACTTTGCTTGTACCACTATACATCGGATGCTTCCTTTTATGTTATTTATCTCATATGTGACTGGCATTATCTCAGTATGGAAAAGTATCATGTACATTGCATTGAAAACACTCACCGTTTTGGATCAGGCAAAGTGCAAAATGATGTGGGCCTACGACGAAACCATGAGTTCCCCGTCCACTCGTCATCATCAAAGTCATCGTATTGCAAAACACCTCTATCATATGTCCGACGCGGATGTTCATACGATATTTGAAAAGGTTTTCGTGGATAGGGGGCATCACAAATATTTTCATCGCTCGATGCACTACGTACGCATGCCGACAATATTGACACACGTGTCGCTGTACATGGCGATGGTCCTCTGGTCGATAAACAACCAAATATACCACTACTTGATTTTTCAACCGCATCCAATTGTCTGCTTGTTATACAATATTGCTCCTTGAAATCTTCACGCGAATACATTGGCGTCGCACGACGATTCCAGTTTGACATTGAATTTATTTTTATGTCAACCTGTGTCGATACGTCCACCTATTAAAGAAGAATATGAATATATATTTATATATATATATATATTTGTTGTCTTTATAAAATAGATTTTCCTTCATTCTAGATTATTGCTGATATAGATTGACTTTGTGTGAGAGTGAATAAGAATCACTAGAATGATTTGATTTAGTTCATAAACAATTGATTTTCATTAAGTATACACGAAAGGTCAAAGCGCAATCACACGAACCCTTGTATAACACATTAAGTGTAATGGGAACAAAAGAGTTGCGGGTATACTGAAGAGGAGACTATGTATATGTATATATATAATAGTGGTTGGTTAGTTTGAATAAAGAACAAAAATACGTAAAGGAGATAGAAGCTTTTTATCTATCAAGTATGAGGTACCCTCGAGGCAACACGAGGGTTGGGTGAATCCACCCTTTTATTTATTGCCTCATCTTTTTTTTTCTTTTTTCCCTTCTCTTTCCTTCATTATTTTATCATGAATGTCTATAAATTTTATTCACATCCATAACTTTTTATATAAATATTTATTTAATCCCAATGGAAAATGGTGTATGTCCACATTGAGAATTCGAGCCCTCACTAAAATAATCTCACAAATACATTTGCATTTCATTTGAAGTATAAAATAAATAAAACAATTGAGGTTAGGAGTTTTTTCAACAAAAGAGGGTGAAGTTAAGTTGAACAATGACGGACGAACGCAAGAAATAAACCATTGTTTTGACGATGAAATGATCCAACCATCGCACCCAATCATGTAAACTAAATTGAACTTTGTATTGTTGAAATTGAGCAAATGAATTTGCATAAGCCGACAGTGTGAAACGGGTGGATTAAACTTTTTCCCGAATGGATAGTGACCCTTGCTGCTAGGGTCAATAAACCATCCATGAAATTTATAATATTTATAAAAGGTACAATTAATTATAATTATTTATCTATATTTATTGGACATTTTCTTATCGGACCTGCGGGTGATTACCAATTTGTGTCACAGAATTGGAACTAATGGCAGCGGGATCGAGATTTCTCGGGTCCATGGCAATTTCAGCAGCGGATGTACCGGCAGATTTGATATAACCGCGTGGACGTCCCATTGGCCTGATGGTGGCTGACACTCCAGCCATGCCTTTGTACGTTTTCAATGTGTTCAACACCCTCGGCCGCACCCCGTCTGTTCAGTTACGCCAACTCCTTGAGCTTATCGATCTTCCTCTTTTACCTCTTCCACCTCGTCCACTATACTTTGCTCGAATGGGAAATAACTGAAGATGGAAGAGGAAATGAATAGTGTAATCACTACTCTGTATAACGTGGAAGTAGTCCTGGCCAGTGCCTAGTCAGACACTTGACTAAAATTGGAATGGTTGGCGATTGCCTAAGCATCAGTCTAATTGCCAGTTGCTTTATGCTGTTTTTCGTTTTACTCCAGACACTTAAAAAAAAAAACATACACTCCTACCACACTTTACACAAGAATAAATGTATATCTTCACATTATATCCGGATGCTCTCACATGTTTTTAGTTGTGTATTTTGAGGAAAGATTTTTAATTCAATAGTTTGAAGAAGGTACACACGCAAGAGAGTAGTACACTGTGACCTCGGCGGATTTTATTTCTATTTTCAAACGAATCGAATACGGACGGATAATTGGAATATTATATTTAATTCACATTCCTGAATATTTCAAATCACTTCAATATTTTGTTCTATATATATATATATATATACGTATATTATACGTATTTATTTTTTTTTGTTGATTTTATTTTATTTTTTTTTGTTTTACTGTTGTTTCTCTTTGTCTTTGTGATTAAGTCCTGCACGTCGGAGAGAATTTACGAAACAGTTGATGCTTAATTTTATAGAATAAAGCTCTAAATGGCGATTAATTCAAATACAAGAGAAAATGAGAGAATTAATTTTTCTTCTTTTAATACCATGACGAGGACGAATCGTCCAGCGACCGGGCGTCGTCGACACCGCGTGCGCCTTGACGCCTACTCTCACTCACGATGCGCGACCAGACACGGAGGGATGCTGAATGAAGGAACAGTGGGAGAATGAACGAAGAGAAAAATATAGATAAACGTGCTAATACAAGAGAGCGAATGTAGTACAATGGGATCTGTAGAAGATATAAGTGTAAGGGGAGTGAATACAGTTGTGGGGATGATGCGCACGAGCAGATGATGGACCCCCTAGCGGTTGCTAAGGGTTACCGCGCCGAAATTGCTCTTTCTATTTTGGCCATAAGCACAACTCTATTTAGCCGCAATTATTTGACAATGCAGATTTAGAAATAGCTTATCAATAAAACAGTTATTGAAACTGTCTACTTTATTTTACATAAATCATTTCGTATGTAGTGAACAATTTGTCTGACCAATTGTTAATTTTTCACTTGGACACATATCGCAAAAAAATCATTGCAACATTTCATTATATTATTTTGTATTTTGATTTAAATTTATAAAATGGCGATATTAGTAGTTTACAGTTGACAAATGTCTTTTGTTTTTTTTTTTGCTGATTGATGATTTTTATGTCTTAAATTACTTTTGCAATTGATGTTGGTATTTATTATCATCGGATGGAGCGAGGTCGCCAGTCTTCAGTGTTGGCAATCGGCTTTTTCTTCACTTATGGTAACTTTGTGACGGTGGATTAAGCAGATGTCGGTGCAGAGCGCGCGCACACAAATTTAGGGGTTGCAGTCTGTGCTAGAGCAGACACGGTGTTTGAATAAATGAAGTAAACATAGCGTTTCGTGGGTGGTTGTGTGCGTGTGTAAAAACCCCACCCAATGGTTATTATTTTGAAGCAAGCCCCATCTATTTATCAATGTCAAAACTTTTAAATCTGTAGAGTTAGCACACGCAACAATGAATGGAAAAAAAAAGATGAAAATGAAAAGTTTTAAAAAGACTGAGATGAGAATGGAAATGTATAATCAAGTATTTTATATCTATAATTCACTCAACTTTTAAGAACATCCAAGATATATCGATGGGAGGATTTAGCAAACGGTTACCAACGCCATCTGCTTGCAGATCATGGTAAAATAAACTCAGACGAATTTATAGAACACATTGAAAAATACCAGAATTGAAATACGACTAGAGAGAGAGAAAGAACGATATTTCAGTTCAACATGTTCCTGTGCACGAATACCATATAATTTTTTATATCCAGTGTAAAAAAAAAGCTGTTCGTATGTAATAACAGTGAAACAGTGAAGCAAAAAAATAATCCGATCAGAATGAGATTAAGACAATTTATTGAATAGTAAAATAAATATAATCCAAGTATAAATAATGGAATTGAATAATCGTATAATATTGAATGTTGGTGGCGTCAGACATGAAACATACAAATCGACATTAAAAAAAATTCCGGCCACTCGTCTATCACGCTTAACTCAATCACTTGTAAATTACGATCCAATTCTCAACGAGTATTTCTTCGACAGGCATCCGGGCGTCTTTGGACAAGTCCTTAATTATTATCGCACGGGAAAGCTTCATTATCCAAGTGACGTTTGCGGTCCGCTATTCGAAGAAGAGCTCGAGTTCTGGGGCCTCGACTCCAATCAGGTTTGTTTAAGGGAGTGTGCTTGAATACTGCGCTGTAACGGGACGAAGAAACGAGTGGTTATAGTGCGCTGTTGCATCAGCAAAAAGGCATCGTGGCAAAGTAGCTATGGAGAGTGAAAAGATGATTAAATAACACCCGCCCGATAATTTGACCCAATACAAAACTCCTCTTGCCTCATCTCTCCACAGCGCTTTATATTGCATATTGCCTGGAAAATCATTTGAGAGTTGACTGATATAAGTGCAAGAGCGAGAAAGAGAAAGAAAAAGAAAGAGAGAAAGAGAGAAAGAGAGAGAACAGAGAATTACTTGAAGGTATCTATATACATTTAAATAATAGAGAAACAGGTAAATTTAATGAACGCAACCTATTCACTCTTTATCAAAGGAATAAAAATTGCTTTAACAGAAATTCACATTGATATTAATATTAAACGATGAATATATAATGGTTAATATAATTGACTCTTCATTTTTATTTATTCATTTATTTATTTATTTTATATCTTTTTTTATACTCGTTGATATATAGTTAGTGATGGAATATTTAATAAACAGAGTTCTATTTCGATCCAGATTTACTGTTAGCACTATTACTGCTGCTACTGCTACTGTTGATGTTGCTTGGCGTACACATAATACCATAATACTAGTGTACGATATCAAGCGTCCGTTACGCTTGATATCGTAAAGTTTCCGCGCGTTAGCTCCTTAACGGCCTCATACAACTGCCTCCCGTCTCTTCGCCAATGTATTTTAAACCGGCATCGAGTCACCTATAGAGATACATTTATACATATGTACATGTTAAGTTAGCTGTTCGTCTCATTCTTTCACTCCAGTATAACTACAAAACTCGCTATTATATTATTCCATACGCTTGTCTTATTTCGTCACCTTTTTTTTTCTTTCTTTCGCATATTCTCACTCATTCTCTCATACAGTAACATACTCTCTATGTCAACTTGATGTATATCAAAGTTTATCAATATAAAATTAGCCCTCGCTTACTGACATGCAAGCACAAAAAGTTTCACTTGCGACATCAGTTTCCGTCGTTACAACAATTATTACTATAAAATCCAATATCACTGAAATAGATTTCATAGTGAAGAATATTTTCAGTCAATGTCAGATCACATAGCGCATACACAAAACCTCACTAATTTACACTGACTTTAGTGCTTACCAGTTTATTAGATTAGTTTTTTTTATGAGTTTATATATCAATAATGTGATATCAGATCATAATGTTGTTGAATACAATTCGCATTTTGTTATTGCGATGAATACGGTGACAAGTAATATTGCAAAGTTCCACATTATCGTATACACAGTATAATGCCAAATGCATATAAAAGAATAATGTACTTAAGAATAATCATATCCAGGTAGAGCCATGCTGCTGGAGCACTTATAGTACCCATCGTGACACAAAAGCAACATTGGCAATTCTCGACAGTTTAGATATGAATAGAATGAAGCTTCATGATCAGGATGTTGCACGTTTGTTTGGTTATGAAGAGAATTACACTCGTGGGAAATTGACCAAGTGGCAGAAGATGAAGCCGAAGATATGGGCACTTATTGATAAGCCCTATTCATCGACATCAGCTAAATTCATTGCGTGTCTATCGATTATTTTTATCTGCCTCTCTGTACTATCCTTCTGCTTGAAGACCAATCATGGTTCAAGGTCAAATAAAGACAATGAAACAGGAGAGTGTCAACAACGACACAAAGTATTTTGCCATATTGAGCATGTCTGCAACGGATGGTTTACACTGGAGATAATCATCAGGTGCTTGGTGAGTAATGAAGTGTTTATCAAGAAGTATATGAGAGATAAGAAAAAACCGCAGCTCACTCTATTAAACTGCATTTAGTGTTGTCCTATTCTCCTACCTATATACATAATTTTTTGTATTTTTTCTTTGTTTTCATATTATTTTGGATACTCCAACATGCTTTTGGCACCTCTGTAGCTCATAATTGGAACACTGCCAAAATGCTCTCAAACCCATCACAACTTCTCTATTTGCATGTCTCGCATCCTCACTCAATGCCACTGTATGTGCATGTATTGCTCTATATGAACTTGCGCAACTTTGAAAAGAAACGAGCAATACGAATGGCGTTTTGCAGGTCAGTCCCAGCCTGAAGCAACTCGCTACCTCCCCAGTAAATATAATCGATATGGCAGCAACATTGAGTTTTTATACCGAATTGTTTATGAGCAAACCGAGTGTTTATCTCGAGGTGATCTCAATTGTTCGAGTACTTAGGCTGTTCAAGTTGACCAATCATTCGCCCGGTTTGAGAATACTCATTCATACATTTAAGGCATCAGCAAAAGAGCTTGGATTGCTTGTATTCTTTCTTGTACTTGGAATTGTCTTATTTGCCAGTTTAATTTTCTACGCTGAACGTCTTCAGGTAATACAAAACGTTTAAATAACACCCAGTTTACTATTGTGCAACGTAAAATATTCATTACTATCGTTTACTATTTTTAATGTCAGGACAATCCTGAGAATGACTTTGATAGTATTCCAAAGGGGTTATGGTGGGCTTTGGTTACTATGACGACTGTTGGTTACGGTGATATGACACCAAAAACATTTCCCGGAATGTTTATCGGTGGTTTGTGCACATTAGCTGGCGTACTAACAATTGCCCTTCCAGTACCAGTTATTGTCAGTAATTTTTCCATGTTCTATAGTCACAGTCAAGCACGCAATAAATTGCCAAAAGAGCGACGTAAAATTTTACCAGCGGAGATACCGCATAGATTCCAGCGAAATAAAATATTAAACAACCATGTTGAGATGTCGAGTCAACTTCTTGTTCAAACTTTACCAGTGAGATCGATGATGGTAGCGTCCATGTCACGATCAGCTGACGTGAATGTCGAGACTATCGATCAGGTATATATTTTAACATATATTAATCATTTTAGCTGAAGACACAATGTATTATATGTTGAATAAGAACCGTTCTATTTGAGTGTCGACTTGAATTAAATTTTTTTCAGTGCATCAGCACAGTTGATATATCAACGGTGCGAGATACGGAAGCGCAATCGATAGTAAAGGCAGACGAAAAAATGGAGGGAAAAACTTTTGAGGATGATGATGATGATGATGATGATGATGATACCGATGGTGGGCCGATAAAAATAAGGATAAAGATGACAAACCTTGAAATGAATAGTACAGAACGGATCACAGATAGGACATTATAACTATGTCAAATGTTGGTGATATAAATAAAGAAAAATTTTAACGATAGTCCAAACGACTTTATGAAAGCGTACGGCAAACGATGTGTCTTTGTGCAATCGCCGAAAGGCGATGAAGAAGAGAATGAGAATAGAAATAAATGTTGAATGAGGGGGTAAAAGGCAGTAGGGGACAGGAGGGTAGAAAAATATTCAATTGCTTCTCGAAGACATTCTTCTTTAAAGTGAAACAGGTATAGACTAAGAGAATGAAAAAAGAAAGTAACTGACATGTTCCGAAGCATCTCTTATCCTCACCACCGACAAACCTAACTGTAAAAATTCTCCGTTCGTCGTCCCGATGTCTTCCCCTCAGCACTCTTATGCCCAAAGACGAACAAAGAGCCGGTGACTGTCACCCTCGCGTCAGTTGAGCGGATAAAAGATCCCGCAGACGTTTCCAAAGCAAACCGATATTCATTTCTTTTTTCCCGATTCTTATCCATTCTCTATTCTTTCATCACCCTATCCCAAGATCCCTTCCAAAAACAAATAACGTACTTATTCTATGGGAAACCAACAAATCCACCAACAATACAGAATTAAATCAAACAAAATAGACGCACAATGATTTTGGTATCACATTAACTGAAAAAGTAATTCAATTTTATCTTTTATACTGGGCGACTGTAATTTATTCATCGAATTTATACCGGAGTTTTTTTTCTACAATAAAGAAATTGTGCGAGAGAAAAAAAGTATAAAACGATACGCGTGGCATGTACTCTCTCCCGCTCATCTGTTAACTGAGTGACGCTTCCGCACGAGAGCGCACGCGTCGCTCATCGACCGGGATACCCGCGCACGCCACACATAACATCTCCTCATTTTGTTATGGAAACGTCCGTTTTTCACTACTCGATTTGTGAACATTTAAGGCAATGAGTAAATAAAAAAGACGAAATTTGCTAAAAAGCGCACGTCAAAAAAAGGATCATCAGTATAAGAAGGTTATTTAGAAATGTAAGGAGCATAAAATTTACGAAAGTACTTACGCTACAAGTGCGACTTATAGATAAATGTAAAAAGTATATAAGTACACTTTTAGCTAAGATCTACCTCTTACTATCATTACCACCTTCATACTTTGTCGTCACCACTTGTCAACTTAATGGAATTGATTATGGAATCACGAGGAAATGTCTGTAGTCATTGACTTGCACTATTGTATATCTGGTAAACTAATTCTTGGCAGAGAGGATCCACATCCGTGAAGAGACTGTATATGTATACTGAAGAGGCCACTCAATTGGCGCTTTCAACATCCACCGATTGAGCGCTTCAACAAGTGAGGCCACACGGGGAATGATATTTAGTTGCTACTTGTAAGCACACTCAGACGATCCTCCTATTTTTAAGATTGTCTCTGGCCAATGTCATTCTCTCTTCTGATATCTCATGGGTAAAGATATTTTTTGTAAAATTCCAGCATATTTATCTTTTATTTTTCCATGAGAAACCATTAAATGGGCTTTGTAAAAGGTAAGTACGCATTTATATTACCAACTCTCTTACTAGGCTGCGTCTCGCTCAGACATTTTACTCACGTTCTCTTACGTAGCTCGTTTAATATTAAGAATAAAGATATTAGCAAACATTATCCAGCTTACGCATTAGTTGTTGAGGTGGACAATTTCTTGAGATAAAGGGGGATATATTCTCAGAGTAATTCCACTATCTCATGGGACGGTTGTTGATGCACAATTTATCTCGGTTAGTATTGAGCACTAAATGAAAACGAAGTTAATACTCATTGCTCATTGTTTGAAAAGAGCGTGAGTAGAAAGCAAAATCAAAGTAATTTCCACCCTCAAATACACTTTCAATACTAACTGCCAGTTCTAAGTACGATGGGAACGTATCGAGGATTGTAGAGATTAAACTGATGGCAGTCATGCTAAGGGCTTGTCTCAGTTAGAATCCAAATCACGTTCTAGTAACACCCTCAACCATAAGGAGTTCCGTGTTAGTGTCAGGGTATTTCGTGAAATTTTTATTCCAACCAAGTGGGGGCTAAACAACGCAATACAAGGGTCGTGAATTTATAGAATGACATAGGCGTATTTCTCTTGCTATCTTTATTCAGTTGTACGGCTTTTAACATACTTGAACACCCCTCACGTTTCGCATTGACTCGCACTCCCTCACACCCCCTTTCTTCATACCCCAGACAGAAAAGTTCTCCGAACTTTTGTATATAAATAGATATAACAGTATATATACATCACAACTGTATTTCATGTTCTCAGCTGGCTTATCAACTACGGCCAATTTGCATGGATACAAGAGACGTCTACACGTAAATCATGAGCTGAATTGTATATGCATGTATATGTATGTATGTATTTATATATGTAGCAATGTGGAAGGAAACCGTTGATAATGAAACCCTGTGGGTGACAGGTGTGAGGATTTCCATGGGACACCTGAGCTACCAAATGATCTCTAAATATTTAAACAAAGTATATTTATATACACCATAACATATGTAAATATATATGTTTAATTATTTAATTATATACATGTCTTGTTAACGAGGGGATACAAGGTAAGAGAACAATTTGAAAAATGGGGTAAGACCGCTGTCAATTAGCCGGTGGATGATTTTTGGGGTTAGTTTATATAGCAGCACTTTCACTAGTCGTATAAATTCTTCATATACACAGAACAGTATGGTTTCATATAGATATACTAATACCTGAGTATACTACCTTCACAAACCAAGATGCGTGATGGTGGTGGTGAAGCAAAGGGAAAGGACTATTCATCACTCTGATGAAAAGTCAACGATGTAGTCGTTCATTGGTGAACACACCAGAAAAATTCTCACCATACTTCTTTATTCTTTATTACTTTTTGTTTCTTGTGAAATACAACTTGGACAAAAGAAAAATATGAAAATATCAGAAAAATAACAGTAACATATAGTAATATTGCTGTTTGCACAGTGACATTATAATTGCTTCTATTCTTTTATAAGGATTGGCTGCTATTTCTGCTAGTTATTATCCAGCACGAGTTGCCACTTCATCAAATATTGTCCTCGAGTATCAGCCAATCATCCCAACAACTATATATATACACATACACAATTATATATATATATATTTTACATACATTGTATATGTATAAAATGAAAGATAGAGGAGTATAAAAATCTTTTACTCTTATTTTCCCGCAAATTTTACCGACAGTAAAAGCTCGTATCTCTCTATTGTTCTCTTCTCTTCCTTTCGCTTGAATATATTTTCCTTTTTTTTTCGTATTTTTTCCACTCATCATGCGGCATTCATCCTCGCTGCTACTCTTCACTGCGTATCACCCTCTCTCACTTCATCTTATCCTCTGCCTTTATTCACTTTATATATATATATATATATACTTTGTGCTTCGACTATTCAATCTAATTTAATCTAGGGTTTCATTTTGCCCCGAAAGATGTTCATTGAATGAATTGGATAGATGAAGAAACGCGACCAACCCATCCAATGAATGGAGTGACCCCTGAACTGACGAGCCACTAAGCCATCCTCCCTTACCAAATACCCCTCTTTATCAGTCTCTCGGCTCATCCTTTCTCTCACCCTTTCGCTCGGTTTAATACACCACCCCAACGTTGACGTCGATGCCAAGAGATAATTGTACGCACACACGCACATTGTCGGTAATATCATGTAGCTATACTGATTGATATATGTTTGATATGATAATGTGACAAATGCGTATACGCATCAACGCCTGTGGTGTTAAGGGTAAACACTTGAATAACCTATAAACATTCATTTAGATGATACGCAAAATTTTCACTATCCCTTATATTGCTTTGTCATATGCAATTTATATCCACTTAACGTATTCCCCTGTCGCTTGGAATTTAAATACTTTATATATGTATGATTGTAAATTATATTTTCAACATCCTGCCTCAATTCGATAGAGTGTCTCTTTTTCTATTTGATATTTTAGCTTGTTCTTCTTGTGGTTCTTTCTTTTTTTTTTTTTTTTTTAAACGATACTTTTCCCTTTTTTTTCCTCAGTATACCCGTTTTTTTTTTTTTTTTTTTATCACTAACTAGACATGGACAAGGAGTTATGTGTGCGGTTAGATGGCAAGTTGGCTAGCCGTATATACGTCTAAGAAGTTTCTGGAGTTGACGTTATGTGGGAAAGAAGAGAAAAAAAAAACAGAAATAAAAAAAAACATGAATAATAGCGTCCAGGTGGGATAAAAGAGGCGAGAGGGAGAAAGGATGGAGAATAATTTTCCCCTATTACCAAGTTTCCACCTATAAAAAAAAAACTTTGCTAATCTCTTTTGCGATATATCATCATATATAAATTGGAAAAAAAGTGAGTAAAAAAACAATATTTATACATACCACTATCTACTCATGACGTGGCTAAACGTGTGCATTAATCAAAATAAATATATATACAACATATGGAATATGTACTATTGATATAATACATGTGTTTTCATAAATAAAATATTTATATATAATATTGTAAGTAGATGAATCGGCGATTTGGTCAGACAACTGGAACTCAACACCAATATACATAACATTGTTGGAATCCAAATCAGTGTCCAGTATTCAACGTCTAACCGCACGAAGGTGCCGACGACGACGTAGACGTCGACGTCAAAGATCGACGGGGGGGATGTAAAGGGAGAAAGGTAGAAACGCCTGCGCGTCAAAGCTTTTACCCCCTTCGACGCGCGACGGCAAACTATTCCCTTGTTTCTTCATCGCCCGCACCGCAGCTCACCCATCTCTTTCCCCACTGCCAGTTCTCTTCTCTATATTTTTTTCACCATCACTCCATCTCACTCACACACTTTGCACTGCGCTCCCCCTATTTCCCACTGCTATTTTACTTCATACCCTCCTGTGGCGCCACTTCCAGTCGGGGTCAGTTCAGTCTGCGCTCGACCGGAGACCCCGTCGCACCATCACTGGCTTACACTACTTATTGGCGTCACTGTACGGACGTGACTTGACAGATAGAACAAAAAAATATTTTGGAACGCATAACATAGTAACGCCCTCTACACTACTCGTGTTTGCAACTATTACACTCAACGAATTTAACTGTACTTGTTTGCAAACTGCACTTATATATATACATATTTATATATATATATATATATATGTATATATATTTTATTAATCACTGTCGTGTAAACTTACATTGATGTGTAAATTGGAGAAAAGAAGACGTGAATTAATTGATAAATGATATAAATAAATGATTAGAAAAAGGGAAATCAGTGTTTGAGAGTATTACTTGAATGTTTGTGATATAATGACATTAATTGAACGTTGGAAATAATTAAAGCGAAGGAATATTATTTTTTTTTTCATTTGTTATTTCATTTCGTCTCGTTAATTGTTACGGTCTTTTGGTTCTTTTGTTAGTCTTCTTCTTCTGTTGTTTTTTTTTATCTTTGACTTTTGTGATTGTGATGCTGAATGTGGTGACGCAAAAAAATTCGTGGACGTGGGCCTCGGTGTGCGTGTACCTGATGTAATATCCTACCCGAAACAAAAAAAGCAAAATAATTAGTATTAAAAGAAAAAAAAAAAAAAGAAAAAAAAATCATAGGAAGAAAAATAAAACAAATGAGGCACGCGCACATTATATACATGGAGCACAACACTGAGCTCACACTGGAGATATTCTGGAGTATCACTGAGACATGAGAGAGGACTTCAGGGTGGGTTCTTGTCTCTCTTCTGTCAAGTTTCCATTTTTCTGTTTTTAATATCAAAAAAATATGTTTTTTTTCTTTCCGCCCTTCAGTTTATTTCATCTTGTAATTTTTCCTCTGTTATTACAAGCGCATCCTCTACATTGTATATATGAATATGTTCTCATTGGGACTCATTTCCGCCGACTCTGAATACTTTCATATAACCCAAGCTTCTTTTTTTCCCCTCTTCGTTTTTATTTATTTATTTTTTTCCTCTTTTTTCTATTATTTTATTTCCCTCTCGATTTTTCTTTGTCTTTAATTCACAAGACACCGTCTTGACCATATTGTCGCGTCATCAATTCCAAATACATCTGTTTCTTTTTCACACATTCATTTCGCTCAATTTCGCACCCTAAATCCAATAAACATTTTTTTTTCTTTTTCCACCGCATTATATATCTGGTGCAAAAAAAAACTTATCATTGCTAGATCACTCCCTCCATGGATTCCCGTACTTTTATATTGCTATCTCTTCTTTCCCTTCACATTCTGCACAATTAGAATAAAAAAAAATACAATGATCAAATAATAATAGTAACAGCGTGTACCATAGATAAATATATATATATATATACATATATTTTTTTTTATCATTGCTTGTAGCACAAAGGCGGTTAGGGAGTTTTATCGGTTGGAGTATTTCTCGCGTGCGTGCACGCAGACTATCGATTCTCACGGGACTGCCTCGAATCAACTCTCAACGCGCTGCACGACTCCTGTGTTCTCTTCTAGCACTCAGTTTTCCGCCCGTATCCACCTTCCACTGCTCTATCGTTCTCTCTCTCATTCTCACTCTCTCTCCCTTATACACTCTCGTTCGCTCTTTCATCCGCTCACGGTTATGCCGTTATATTCACCCCACGCTATATTGTATTATGTGCCGTGTGTGCGTGACGTCACGCGGCCACAAAAAACATTTCGATCGACGTTGTTGTATTCACGAAAGCCGCAAATTTAATCACGTTTTATCATTGCATTTATTTCACTATGCTCTTATTTTTTTATGATTATTTTTTTTCCCATTTCGTGTTACATATATATATATATATTTTTTTTTATTGTTACGCCGACTACTTTATGTTTGATAATTTTGTTGTTTTTTTTTTTTTTTTCATTTTTTGAACATAAACTCAGCCAAGTTACACGATGCCTTGATTTAGGACACACGTGTCACGCCACGGGGGATGCCGAAAATATCGCATGGATTAAATTTAACTGCGAAATACGACATTGTAGATCTTACTTTTTTCACTATTATTTATGGAAGATAATTA
>CAJUYH010006163.1:0-20874 GCA_910591685.1 Galerucella tenella
ACAAATATATTGTGGAGTCATTTAAAAACAGTTAGTTTCTTTAAAACCATATGATGAGTAGATTCCACGAAGTGAGGGTTTATACAGTTAACTCAAAACAAACAAACTTAAGGGAACAAACATTTGGATTAACAATGACTACACCAAAAAAGTACAAGAAGATAGAAAGAAACTGATAAAACATTTAAAAGAAGCTAGAGGAAAAGGTGAAAGAGCGTTTTTAAAATTCAATGGATTGGTAATAAACAGCAAAGAATACACACTCGAAGACTTAGGTGCTAATGGGGTAGGAAGAACGGGTACCATAAAAAGAACGTTAGCAGACAGATCCCCGCTGAATGATGATGGAAAAGAACGATCGAAGAAAACATCAGGTGTCTCCTCAAAAAACTATTGAAGATAGACAATCGATCAGAATGTAATGATGATGACAATGGCTATGTAATAGGACAATGCAATAGGAAAACATATAGAATGAAAAATAAAAATGAAAAAAAATACTAAGAATATGCACTTGGAATATAAGAACAATGCTAGAAGCCGGAAAGATGGAAGAAATTGCAAATGAAGTACGAAGGTACAATATTGATGTAGCGGCCTTACAAGAAATTAGGAGGAGAGGAGAGGGAATAATTGAAAAAAAAGATTACAAACTACTATTTTCGGGAGGAGTAAAACAAGGGCAACGGGGAGTAGCATTTATTGTGAGGGAAAAAATGAAAGAAAATATCTTGGAATTTAGAGCCGTAAATGAGAGAATAGCCTTCTTGAGAATTGAAGCAAAACCTCTCAACTTATCAGTCTTGAATGTATATGCACCAACAGAAGCTGCAAAGGATGAAGAAAAAGAAATATTTTACGAAAAGCTTGAAGAAGAGATGATGAAAATGCATGAAGAAGATACAATAGTGGTTTTGGGAGATTTCAATGCACAGATTGGTAAAGAAGATCATATAAAGACTATAGCTGGTGAACATACCATACATGAAAAAACCAATAATAATGGACAAAGGCTTTGTAATTTCGCATCGTATGCAGACATGGTGATAAGTAGCACAAAATACCAACACAAAAAATGCCATAAATATACCTGGAGATCCCCCGACCAAAAATCATATTCCCAAATTGATCATGTACTTATTTCAAGACGAAATCAATCATCGATCAGAAATGTAAGGTCATATAGAGGAGCCTGCGCCGACTCAGATCACATGGTTACAGCAGTTTTAAAACAAAAAGTAAAAATGAAATTTAAAAGTAGACATCTAATCAATAAATGGGATATACAAAAATTAGAAGATATAAAAATTAGAGAAGAATATGGAAAGCGCATAGAAAAATTACTGGATGATAAAGGAAAAGAAATACAAATCGATGAAGTTCAAGGTAAATGGAAAAAAATTGAAGAATGTATTAATACAGCGGCAAAAGAAAAAATAGGCTTTAAAAAGAACATTCCAAAAAAAGGTTGGTATAATGAGAAGTGCAGAAAAATAGTGGAAACAAAAAGGGATGCTTGGAGCCAATGGATTAGAACGAACAAAGACGAAGATAAGAATGAATATGAAAAGATAAGAAAACAAGCAAAAAATGCAGTAAGGAAAATTAAAAGGGAATGGGTCGATAGCATACTAGGAAAAATAGATGCCGAAAATAATAATAGGAACTCAAAATTATTCTACCAAAAAATTAAAGAGCAAAATAGAGTATTCAAGCCCAAACAAATTGGAATCAAAGACAAAAATGGTAAAGTTGTAGAAGACGAAATAGAATATAAAACAACATGGTTGGAACATTTTAAAAACGTCTTTACAGAGACGGAAATACTGGAAGAATTTTCGGAAGACGAAGAATTAGAAATAGAGCAAATACCAGAACCAACGCTAGAAGAAATAAAAGAAATCATTAGTAAAAGCAAAAACGGGAAAGCACCAGGAAGCGACGGAATAAATATTGAATTAATTAAACATGGAGGAGAAAAACTGACAGAACAGATATACGAATTAGTAAGATGTATATGGAGGGATGAAAAGATGCCGGTAGAGTGGAGATCAGGTCAAATAGTAACAATACATAAAAAAGGGGATCAACGAAATTGCACTAACTATAGAGGAATTACGCTACTCAACACGACCTATAAAATACTGTCTACACTCATCCAAAAGAGACTGGCAAGCAGTATAGGCACAATATTGGGACAATATCAATACGGATTTAATAAAGGCAAATCAACCATAGACGCAGTTCATATCCTGAAACAAATATTGGAAAAAACTCACGAACATCAAATCGGAATAGAGATGCTATTTATTGATTTTGAACAAGCCTTTGATTCAATAAATAGACAACAACTAATGAGAGCACTTCAAACTATGGAGATAAACAAAAAACTGAGAAAATTAATCTGGATTACTATGAAACAATCAACAGCTACGGTAAAAACACAAAAAGGTGAAACGGACATATTCGAGATTAACAAAGGAGTCAGACAAGGAGATTCTCTGTCAACAACTCTATTTAATCTGGCGCTGGAATATGTAGTCAGAAACGTAGACAAAGGAAACCTAAGGACAAGGGGTGGACAATTGATAGCTTATGCGGATGATTTAGTCTTGGTAGCAAAAAACAGAAAAATTATGAAAAAATTGTTTCAAGAAATTGTGGAAGAAGGTAAAAAAATGGGCCTTAAAATAAATGAAACAAAAACAAAAATAATGACTGTGAACAAACACCTAATGAACAATAATAATAGCATCGGTGACTTCAAATTTGAAGAAGTTGATAAAATAAAATATTTAGGAGTTACAATAACCAACAATAGGGATGGAGAAATGGAAATTAAGGAGAAAATAATGGCAGCAAACAGAGTCTTCCAGGCGAATAAAAATTTATTAAGAAGTAAATTTCTAGGCAAAAATACTAAAATGAAAATTTATAAAACAATAATTAGACCAACAATAACGTATGGAGCTGAAGTTATGATAATGACAAAGAAACAACAGGAAGACCTGAAAATTTTTGAACGAAAAATACTAAGAGTCATATTGGGACCCAAGAAAATAACTCAAAATGAATATAGAAAAAGAACAAATGAAGAACTGAAAAAAGAAATCCAGAGGGACATCATAAGTGTAATAAAAGAGCAAAGGTTAAAATGGTTGGGACACGTGTGGAGAGCAGGCCCAAACAGCACAATTTATGCGATGACTGAGTGGAAGCCAAGTGGCAAAAGAAAAAGAGGGAGGCCAAAATCAACGTGGCTACAGGAGGTTGAAGATGACATAAACTGTCTAGGTAGCCGAAACTGGAAGGCGAAAACAACCGACAGGAAACAGTGGAGGAACTTAATCAAACTGATTTGAAAACTTGGAAATGGGGCCCGATCCCCCCCAAAAAATCTGGATCTAAAAAGCCGCTCCGGCGACTAAACCCCTCTTGGGGTAGATAGTCACTATATATATATATATATATATATATATATATATATATATATATATAAATAAATAAATAAATAAATAAATAAATAAATAAAAATGTAGAGAGCTGTAACACTCAATCAAAATCTAGTAGAGATTAATGTGATTTGGAAGTTTCTGATGGAGAATGCGAGTCTGCCAGAACTTTTCGCTTCACGTTGGCGATTTTTTTGGGGCTACGTCCAAGTTTTTTAGCTTGAGGTATTACTTTAGTCTTACTTTTTTCGGATGTGGCCTGATAATTGAAGGACTCTTGAAAGTCCTTGACGTTGAAGGTGAAGGTTCAGTCTGGACATTTTCATTACTTGCGTCCAATTCGGCGGAGGTAAGGTCCTTAGAAGTTGATGGAACATTATTAAGCATTCCACAACATTGTTAACGGCTGCAGCTGGATCAGGACAATGAGTCACATTGGATGGGGAGAATTCAAAATCTTGAAAAATACTTCCATCTAGAGGGACAAATCCGGTGACTTTAAATCCATTAGTGGTATTATTTGGTTTAAAAGCTACAGGAAAAGCTTTCCCTACAAGCTGGACAATGTCGTAACTTGATACTGGCTAACCATTATTTTCTGCAGAAATTATTCTAACGGGTAGTTACAGATTTTAGTTTCGGTACTATGAAAGTGCCCTGTACCCCAATAAAATCAAACCATAGGTAGGAAAGCTCAAAACGCAAGTGCTTTGTACCCCAATATCATCAAAACACAGGAAGGTAAGAACAAAACGCAAGAAACCCAATACCCTGTACTCCAATAACATCGATCCGCGGTTAGTTACAAAAAATTCATATAATAAACTCTGATTTCCTGGTGGAGAACATTTTTATAAAGCTGCTCTAAAATTCTTGAAGGTAAGGGCAACGTTGGTTCGATTAAATGCAGTAGATTTTGCTAAGCTTATAGCTTCTGGTTAGCGTAGGGATAAATCATTTTTATTCCTTTTTCTGAAAAGGCGCAATCAAAATTCACCTGTCATTTTTCTCCTGATCCCATTGCGTAGGATACTTTTTATTATTTGAAGCAGCAAGTTGTTAGTTCTCGAACGTTTCTGAACGTTAATCACAAATTGTCGCCTCTTGTATATATTCCACAAGCATCTGTTCTTCTTTCCGATTGAAAATTTTCTTTGTACTGAAGTTTTCATGTACAAGGCTGTAGTTTTCTCTTCATTTATGTGTGCTTCTTGCTAATCTAGTATGTTTTGCAGCACTGTATAATGCCAGTCTTTTTTCAGTTTTATCGCACTTTTTTCTTATCTTTAAACAACGTTTTCTAGATATTTTTAACCGCACATTTCTTTAATTTATAGGTCAATGGGGAATTTCAGTAAAAAATTACCCAATGAATGACTTAATATTTATTTTAAGTATTTTATCATACAAACTGTTAAATCAGTAAAAAACGCTTCACAATATTCCATTCACTCCTCGGCATCTGGTCTTGAGGATTTAGTAACAAATGTTTATGAATCCCTCATTGTACAGCTAACAATAGGTCTGTTCGTAGAGCAGTCACAAACGGTTGGAAACTGGACGACTCATGCGCAGAGTCTTTTTGTCGACGATTTTTATTCACTGCGCATGAGTCGTCCAGTTTCGAACCGTTTGTGACTGCTCTACGAACAGACCTAATAACAGATGAGTAGTCGATAAAATTTAGGTACTAAAACTTGAATTAAATTTATTTTGTAGAAAAAATCAATACATTTTTCAAAAACAAAATTAACTTTTATTTATTAATTGGAATTGAATACATTAAACTGTTGAAACATACAGGGTGACCCACCGTATACGCTTGGATTTATGCATCCCATTGGTAGGTATTTCAAATAAAAAATATGTAGTTGAATAATGGCAAGATTTCTAAAATATTATGTACCATACAGAGTATCTGCATAACAGTGAAAGGCATCAAAGATACGTTTTCTAAATAATTACTGATATGAAATTGAAATAAAATCGAAAAGGAGCAAAATGGTAACAATAGCCTTTTTGGTGTGCGTCATCGTTTTTGACGTATATCCGGGTATTCAGCATGTCGTTTATTTTATTTGCTATTTTGACATATAGCTAACCTTAAATTTGATGAATAACATCATCAGGATCGTGTTGAGCCAAATTCGGAAAGGCTATGAAATTAATAATTACCAGCTTCTTTTTCTAACTGAAGATACTTGGAAACTTTTAAAATGCTGATGTTTTTCCGTGTATCTAGGCATATCTTTGTATTTAAATAAATATAACAATAAGATTAATATTCACTTTACATAAATAATAATTGACCGTAAAAAACAAAGTACAGACCTGACAAGAACTGTCAGTGGGACATTAGAAAAAGACGTAAGACACATTGCAGTGATAAAAGGTATGTGTGATTTTTGGGGTGACATTCACTGAGACCTGAAAGATCTATTGTGATAAAAGGTAGGTCTGCATTCTATTTTGAATGCTTAATTTCTCCCGATTGATAGGTGGCGCCTGCTCGTTTTCTAAACATCAACTAATCAAATTTTTCACGTCAAAGATTAGGGTTAACGTTTTGTAATACATATGAACGGTTCTTTATTGTGATATTTCGATTAGAATCAATCACAGACCTGCCATTTCTTCCATTCCTTCCTACGTAATGTTTAGAAGGACATTAACAATCGATGACGCACACCAAGAAGGGTATTATTTGAATCATAGTACACTATGACTGTAAATAAAACTAAAAAGCTGGCAGACTACAAAAACAACGTAGTCAATTATTCCAATTTTAAAATATGCCTGGGCGCCGGTAGAGGAGAGCCTGGCTACGCTACTGACCTTAACAGATACACGAATTAATTATTAATTTTGTTCCAGAGTGCCCTCCAACTAGCGATTATCCACGATGCCCCGATTGATATTATTGGAGCTCTATTAACTAATGGAGCAAGTATCAACGTAACAGACTCGGAAGGAAATAATGTGATTCATTACGCAGTTGAATACGAACGAGCCGAAGCCCTCAAATGGCTATTGAGTTATGTAGGTCTAAATACCCAATGCATAGACGAACATAATCATGAAGGTAAAAACCGATGAAAATTTCTCTATTATATAAATTGTTTTTAGTTATACAAAGTGCGCCAAGTAGATAGATTTCGAGAACTGAAAGGTGCAATCGTATGCAATCACGGACAGCTCCCACCCCCTAATGTATTATTCCATATTATAAGCTATCTCTTACCTCGACTACAACTTGCATTCGGCCGTCTCCGAGATATCTAAAGTGCTAGACTGTGAGTTTGCGCTTACACCCATCTCACTCGTTCGTGAGCTTGATGCTCTTCCTGCAAACGCCCATCTAGCTCTCATTCCAATCACCCACTTACATTCACATCACATTAAAGCTTCATGTGGATATTTCGTAGGTCAAATCCCACTTCTCATAAATTACAGTACGAGGAAGGACTCGGGTCACATGTAATCTTTTTTACCATAAGCCACATTGCTTTTGGAAAAAACAAATATATTAGGTAGGGATACGAGTAAGCCAAAGCAGCGAACATTAACATAGACAAGAAGGATCACTCTAAGATCCTCCCCTCGTTATGCCTATCTCGCTCGAATATCGGATGCTACCGTATAAAGAGCACGGTAAGTCTCCTACGTGCGATATGCATAAACAGGTTGTCCGTCGTAGGGATATGTAAAGAAATATACCAGTTGTCCTTTTGAGTGAGCGAATTTTCCTTTAAAAATAAAATAAACATTTGCGCACTTAGTGTTTCTTTTAACAAGAAACCTTAATCAGGATTGCATTGAAAATTTTTTTGGTCTGGTAAGAAATTGTTGCGGAAACTCGAGAAATCCAACCCCAATTCAATTTTGTAGGGCATTCAAGAAATTATTTTCTCTAAAATATTTTAATGAGGTTGAAGGTGCCAATTGTATTAATGATATTAATACAGTTTTGCTCAATGTAACTCCTGATATGCTAGAGGAATATAAAAATATTGATGTACCTATATTGGCAAATAATAGCTCTTTAAAAGTTTTCACATGCGACTATAGAAATCTTTCAAGTACGGATGGCAATGCTCTAGTTTACATTTCTGGCTATCTATTAAGGAAATGTTTGTTGCAACACTCTTGTAGTGCTTGCACAAAGTATAATGATGAAAAGACATTACCAAAAGAAGCGCCTGTATTTTTAGTGCATAAAGCATATTCGACTTCTAAAAACTATGGAGGTCTGAATGTACCTCCTAGTAATATTGTAGAATATGTTAAACAACTAGATATAATCTTTGTTGAAAATTTTAATAAAATTAGTTGTCACGAGAACGTTGGAGCGACCCTTAGAAAATTATATGAAAATTTACTATTTACACATCCTTGTAAAGAGTTTCCTCATAAATATTTTTTAAACCTATATATTAGGCTGCGGATTTATTTTACAATTAAATTTGCGAACCGGGATATAAAAAATAGATATTCTTCGAAACAATCGATGAAACCTAACATAAAATTGAATATCTTAAAACATCTTTGATAACCTACAGGTATATTATATTTCACATTTACTTAAATACATTTTTTTTAATTGAGTTGTTAACGGGCTACTCAGTATGAAAGACTTTCAAAATTCATAGATTTTAATTCATTTGGTTAAACGCCTTTGGTTTTTAATGGTTCGTGTATCAATCTTCACAATTTTCGAATCGTGATAATTATTTTTCCCAGTACCCGTATTTTACTGTTAGGTAAGTTGGTACTCTTTGATGGCCTCGGATTTGAAACAACCTGTATACATTTTAAATTAGAATACCTATTTAAGTTGGCATTTGCAAACATTTTATTGTTAATTTTTATACCTACTAGTCCCATCTGTAGCTTACTACATTATTACTTTTTGATGTAACTTTCATTTTTCCCTTCATTTTTGCTAGGTACCAGTTCTTTTTATAATTATGTTTAGATTCACCAATTAAATATCCTGACGATATTCCCTTTTTTATTTCAATTCCCACTAAGCGGAATAAGTTAGAATAACAATTATTGCTAGATGTTTTTAAATCACCCTGGTAAGTGAACCTTTATTCGTTTTAATCTCTAGCGGTTTGCATGAACCTCGTATAACCACGAACACGTGTGCGGCTCCAGGAATTTGTCGAAATCGTCGGCGCGCTTCTGTAAGCTGGACATGAAAGTTCCGACGGAGAGTGACCCTTCTTGTCTATGTTAATGTTCGTTGGCCAAAGCTTGGTTTAACAGCCGAAGAGTTTATTTTAATGAGAATGAATTGGGAACTAGATAAGGATATTTTATGGACACTAGAGACTTTTTACATGTATATTTATATAATCATACACCCTTTTACCGTTAGGTGACGGGTTTACATTTAATTTTAATTTTCATATATAAACGTTTTCCATGCTCTTCTGTCTTTTGCTAATATAGCTGCTTCTTTCCATGTCTTCCCTCTTTGTTGTATTATGTTACCCACCTCTTTATTCCATGTTTTCCTGGGTCTTCCCCTTTGTCTTTTTAGCTGTGTTTTTGCTTCGTATATTCTTCTTACTTGTCTGCTATTACTCATTCGTTGTATATGTCCCCACCAACTTAATTGTCGTTGTTCAATAAATTTCAAGATTGGTTCAACCCCCAATTCTTCTCTTATACTTGTATTCCGAACTCTGTCCCTCCTTGTTATTCCTATTATTCGTCTCAGGTACTTGTCTCAGCGGCTTGGATTTTACTTTTTTGTGAGTTTGACAGAGTCCATGATTCACATCCATATGTTAGTACAGGTCTAATATGGTATTAAAAATTTTAATTTTCGTTTGTTTAGAGATTTCTTTTTTATTGATAAATTTTTGGTTCATTGCATAATATAATTTTATTGTTCTATCTATTCTCTCATTTATTTCAATATCTTGTATTCCATTTTGTGCTAAAGTTACTCCTAAGTATTTAAATTCTTTTACTTGTTCTATTGGAATATTGTCTAGTTTGATTTTAGTTTCAATATTTTGATCTCCTATTATCATGTAGATTATTTAAAAGAATGAAACAGAGTTTCGGTTCATAGCAGATAGTTCAACTAGGAGCGCATAAATAACAGGTGGGAACCGCGGAGCTACCTTATCACCAAGGCTCTCGCGGGTGGCTCTTTTTCAAGTTATGCTCACCTGTTCAATCAAAAGTTGATATACTTGTGATACATTTTGATACTATAATTTATTATACATGGTAAAACGTTATTCACGCTCTGATATAAATTCTAGAAGAAATATAAAAAAAATATGGTTTTAAATGAAACTAACTGTTTCTAAATGACTCCACAATATATTTGAAAAAATGTGTAAATTGCAAGTAAATTATTGACAATTGTTTCGATAAATATATCATCGTCAGAATGACAGAAGTTACTTTTGACATGATGTATACTTGATTATATATTTGGCTAGTCCAAATAGTGCCCTATCTAGTGATTGGCTTAATATATATGAATAGAAAAAAAATGTTTCCAATATATGGAGCAAAAGGTACTACATGCTGTTGTAAGATATCTTATAGGCACCTGTCAGATGTCATGAATACATTGCGTGCGTGCTGTCAAAGAAATACCTCTCTAAACCATAATAGATCCTCCTCCAAATAACGTGGTGTTTGAGAAGTTGCAATGGGCAGAACGTTCGTTGGGTAGTCGAAATACACGAATAAGTCTATCATTATTGTACAGACAATATCTACAATCATCTGTAAAGAGCACACATTCCCAGTCAGCCTTAACTCAATTTTTGTGTTCTCTGTCTTTCTCTTCGGAGATGAACGGTTAATATAGGACCCCGGGCAGCAATCCTTGGTCTTAAAATTGGAATCTCTTAAGCGTAACCAAACAGTTTTAGCACTAATTTGTAGACCATGTACCTCGCGCGGTTGAATTTGTAGGCAATGAAACGACACAAATGGCTGTCCTCCAGAAGAAACGAAATTTTTAAAAATCCATCCTGGATTGGATTGTGTTGTGATCCGATTTCTTCCTTGCCTTAATCACTGCCAGAAACAGTATATACCGAGGGCTCTGTATCTGTATCTGTAGAGTAGGGAGGGTGAGTGTGTAGGCTCACAGCACTTAGGCCACATGTGACCCATTGTACATCCTCCCGAGGAGTTGTCCTCCTAGTTCATTGTCCATCCTGTCCTTCTCAGGAAGGTGGACAGGGCACTGGGAGACATCTCCTTTATATCGGCAGGTGTAGGCCAAGACTCACCGAACACACACTCTCTTATTGACGATAACTCCGGACACTCGCATAAGACATGCCTGACAGTTTCATCTTCCTGTTCACACATCCTGCATAGAGGTGTGT
The DNA here is from genome assembly GCA_910591685.1 of Galerucella tenella. Classification (NCBI taxonomy): domain Eukaryota; kingdom Metazoa; phylum Arthropoda; class Insecta; order Coleoptera; family Chrysomelidae; genus Galerucella; species Galerucella tenella. The sequence goes on from CAJUYH010006163.1 coordinate 10,826, forward strand.
CCACTAGCCCCATAGTATGGAGGTGTTTACTTAGTTGACAGTGACCAGTCAGAAATCCTACTGTTAAACGTAGGTTTTTCCTGGTCATCGCCAAATATTTCTTCGGCGCCAGCTTTCCAGGGTCGCCCAGGGTGATGCTGGCAAAACTGCATCCTTTGATTCCATCCCATCTCTTAAGGGATTGAGCATGGGTGTAACGTTTGGCTAGTTCCGCAATTGTCGAAGTCGTTAGGCCGTAGGTGTCACTGGGTCCTAGAATTTTTAGTCCAGCGGCTTCCCTGGCTAAAGAATCAGCAATGCGATTTCCTTTACTCCTGTCGTGCCCTTTAACCCACCTCAGGATAATGTTGTTATCTGCCGAGACGTCAGCTAAATCTTGATGGCACTCTAGTACTAGCCTCGATATAACACGTTGTCTGTTCAAGGCTAATAGGGCTTGTCTACTATCAGTGCAGATTATTATGTTTTTGCCAGAAATTCCTCTTCTGGATAGTTCTTTTGTGGCAATTGAGATACCAGCCAGTTCTGTTTGAGCTACGCTGGTATTGTTTCCCATTCCCCACTAAATCTTTAGGCTTAGTGCTCTCGAGTAAACTCCACATCCTGAGCCTTCTTTCATTTTTGAACCATCTGTATATATGCGTATTGCATTTGCAGCATCTGGCTCTGTGTTCTGTTTTATTTGAATTTTGTAGGGTTTGTTAAACAAAAACCTGGGTTCAATTGCATCGTTGGCTGCCTGCAGCAGAGGTAGCGCAGTGAGCGCTTCCTGCCATAGGCTCAACCTCAATTGGCCCATTCCTACTTCGGGGTTTACACCAGCCGTGCGCAATCGTACCATGGCCATTAACGCAACCTCCTTGACTTGTAGGTCCAGAGGGTCAGACCAGTAATTAGTTCCATTGCTGCGGTTGGTGTTGTTCTCATGGCTCCTGTGATGTTTAAACAAGCCATTCGCTGTATTTGATATAATTTTTGGATGGCCGTTGCTTGTAGAACCTTCGGTCCCCATGCAATTGCTCCATACGTTAACATGGGTCTTATTATTGCAGTGTAGATCCAGGTGACCACACGGGGCGACAGACCCCATGTGCGTCCCACTGTCCTCCGACACTGCTCATATGCCACATACGCTCTTTTTGCTCTGCTGTGTAGATGAGAGTTCCATGTTAGTTTCCTGTCGAGGGTAATACCAAGGTATTTCACCTCTTCCGAAAAGTTTAGTTTGCTTTTGAAGATTTCGGGATGCTTCAAACCCGATAAACTTCTTTTCCTGGTGAAATGACCATTTCAATGTTTCTGGGATTGATCGACAGTGAGTGTTCCTTACACCATTTTTCAATTAATTTAAGCCCATCCTGCGCTCTATCGCACAGTGTGTTCACAAATTTGCCAGTCTGCAAGATAACTTTGTCATCTGCGTAAGCAATTGTGTAGAATTCATTGTTGTTGAGGTGATTAATCAGGGTTTCTAGGACTATGTTCCACAGAAGTGGTGATAAGACTCCTCCTTGTGGACATCCCATCATGACCAGTCCTCTTACTGTGATGTCTTCTACATTGATACTTATTGCTCTACTAGAGAGCATCTTGAGTATCCATTCTCCTACTACCAGAGGTACATTCCTGGAGTTGAGTTGTTGGGTAATTGTTGGAAAGGTTGTTTTATCAAACGCTCCCTCGATATCTATGAATATACGCAGGGTGGATTCTTTGTTGTCCAATGATCTTTCGATTCTGCCAACCACTTGGTGAAGGGCCGAATCAGTGGACCTTCCCGGAGTATATGCATGCTGATTTGGATGAAGTAGGTTGTGAACTAGCACTTAATCTCTTATATACCGCTCGCATAACCTCTCCATTGTTTTTAAAAAGAACGATGTGAGACTAATTGGTCGGAATGCTTTTGGTAAGGTGTAGTCCATCCTACCTGGTTTGGGTATAAATACCACTAGTACTTCTCTCCACTGACTGGGAATATACCTCAGAGCTAAAGAGGCTCTGAAAATTCCAACCTGGTGACTTGAAGGGGGAAAAGCCCGATATGGCCCACCTTATCTTGTCCTCATCAATTAGTGCACTAGCAGATTGCCAGTCGTATTGTGAGGGTGTTGTTGATACTTCCGTCCAGTTTGACGTTCCAGGAAAGACAGAACCTGGGAAGTGAGTTTCCATAAGAATCTCAGCGCTCTCTTGAAGGTTGGCGGCCTTGTCGCCATTTTCCATTGTCAGGATGGCGATACTCTTATGGTGGTCGTTTGAGAGTGCCTTCTGTAGCCTAGAAATTTGTGGGAAGTCTTCGACTGCCTCACAATAGGCTCTCCAGGCTTCTCTTTGCTTTTGTCTGCAGACTTTTTTGAACTCTTTGAGGTTGGCTTTATATATTCCCCAGTCCTGTTTGAGTTTTGTTCGTTTTGCCTTGTTAAATGTCGTTCTCGCTGTCTTTCTGAGGTGTTCCAGTTCAGGGCACCACCAGGTATTGGTCGTGCCACCTGTCTGAACCATCCTCATCGGACAGGATTCCTTATGGGCAATGTCTATTTTGTTTTGGATAGATACTGTGTACCTTTCTAGTTCCTCATTATTGCTGGGAGTCAGGACCTCTGTTTCCCGCAGAGCACCTATTAAGAGTCGATTGTAGAGAGCTACATCCGTCCTCTTCGGGTCACGGGATTTTACAGTGGTCCTGAGATCCTGGCTTACCGTATAGATCAGCCAGCGGTGGTCTGACATAGAAATATGATCTGACACTTGCCAGTCCTGAATTTTGTTTGATATTTTGGTTGTCGCCAGCGTAATATCTATTAATGTTTGGCTACGGGCGTTAATAATATCAGCTCCACTATACCGAGGGCTCACAAAAATTAATTTTTAATGGGGATTCTTGAAAAGGAGAACCAAATATTCTGTTGTATTTTAATAAAAGTTGACAATTTTTAGGTATTTGTAGTACTTATATCGTTCACTGTCATCAATAAAAAACTCAGATTTATTCTTGTTGAAATAATCCAAATTCCATTCGTGTTTCCGTTTTTAGCTATAGTTCTGTTTTTCTATTTGTTTGAAAAATTATTGCTGATCAAACTAGATTGGAAAATAAACAAGCTGATAACGCAATATAAATTTACACGTGGGTCGACTAGAGAGTTCAAGATAATAATGTACGACGTACGATTTGGTTTTAACAATGTAGATTGTAGATTTGTGACCCATTTTACACAGCTGGTAACATGTTAACATGAATGTTTATTATATTAGATTATCCCATGCGAAGTTAACACCATCTAATTTGAACAGTATTGAATAAAGTAGTTTTCAAAGTTATTTTTTTTTGGATCTTTACAAGTACAGGTTGTCAAACGTAGATGTAGGCTGCATACAACAAAAAAAGAGAAAGTATTCAGAGGAAAGAGATATGCCGTACGTGCTGCGAAAATGTACATTCAGCTTCCCTGTTTTCAATTTATTGAACTATACCAATCATAAAAATTATAGAGGAAATGTATATATAAACTAATGATTAGAAATGCGGATATTTGAAATTTTAATTAGACCTTCCATGACATTTTTAATAAAGCAAGTATTCAGTAATTGAGAAAACATATTAATAGCGGAGGACTTCAATTCTACTTCATGCCACATAGTGATCCGCATACAAAATTCCATTGAGTTCAGGATCAGGATAATTGGTAGGAAGCCTCAAAACCGTATGACTATTTTCAGTCATTATTTTGTGTACATTATAAGTTTTATACTGTTATATCCCTAGTTCGACATTTGCCTTGCTGAACATTGCGGTATGGAGAAATAATATCAAGAACGCTATTTGGTAATAGTTTTTGCTTGAAACCAGTTCACTATGATAGTCTCCTGATTTTGTATTTGATTTAAGCTTGAACTAAGTTAATAGTCCAGTAACTGAAGACCTGAAAATAGGCAATTCTATCAATATATTTGTCCAATAATTGTTTTTGGCTTGATTTGTAGGTCTTGACAGGTACTTCAAAGGGAGAAAAAGTTCTCCAAGATTGCCCCTTAGCTAAGGGCCCAAAATGGCCCCTAATCCCCCCAAAAAACGGTTTCCCGCCATTATCTCCCGAAATATGCAATTTGGAAAATTTTTGTTCCGGTAAAAAGTGAAGGTCGTTAAATTATCTACAAAAATGGTCCCTATCATTTTTTTCCAGAATGCAATAGTTTTCGAGATAATCGCATCCAAACGTCCCCTCGCTTACGCGGCTGCACTACCTCTATAAATGCTACCGTCTATAAAATTAACTTGTAAACCGGCGGACAAATTCTTCCATAACTCGGTCAAAAATCAATATTTTTCGATGATTCAAAGTTCATTGTAATGGGAATATCCGTAGGTATCAATATGTGTACCTTAAACCCCGTTCTCGCCCGTCGAGGACATTGCAAAAAGTGGCCAATGTTATTTTTCCCCAATAGTTTGGCCTCTTCCATTAAATCATTGACATTTTATTTATTTTGAATGGTTTATTATCCCTTGTTTTTTCAAATGGGGTCTGGAGAGGTCCTGAATGCTCCTGGAGTTGATCCTATACAAAATATCACAGTAATGACCCGTTTAAATGTATTACAAACGTTAACCCTAATCTTTCACTCACAAAAATTCGATTGGTTGATGTTTAGATTACGCGCAAGCGCAACCTATATTTAAAATACTATGAAGGCGTTACTTTCGTAGCGGCAATGTGACTTACGGCTTTTCCTACTGTCACACTGACAGTTCTCGTCAGGTCTGTACTTTGTTGTTTACGGTCAATTATTATTTATGAAGAGTGAATATTAATCTTATCGTTATATTTATTTAAATAATACAAAAATATGCCTAGATACACTGAAACACATCATTTTGAAAGTTCTCATGTAATTTCAGTTAGAAAAAGAAGCTGGTAATTATTAATTTCATTGCCTTTTCGAATTTGGCTGACTCCGATCCTGATGATTTTATTTATCAAATTCAAGGTTAGTTATATGTCAAAATACCAAATAAAATAAACGACATGCCGAAAACCCGGATATACATCATAAAGATGACGCACACCAAGAAGGGTATTATCACAGAATACACCATCCCAACAAGAAGCGAAGCTTGTGCTATTTTACAATTAATTTTCTTACTGCGCATGTCTGACAGTCGCCATTTTTAGCCCGTTATCTGTCAATGACATGTGATTTTATTGTTTACCAAAGAATTTTCTTTGTTGTAAGCTTTTTGATTATTTACATATTTTTTTGTGTTTTGAACGATAAAATTTGTTTACAAAATTACATTTATTAGTTATGGCGCCAAAAACTTCCATGCCATTCAAGTGATGGATGATAATAATTGAAAAACACAACGAAACTTCGATATCTATGGAGAAAAGTTTACTGTCGCTTCTTTTTTATAACTTCGTTGTCACAGATATCAGTACATTTTCTCTGGGTCTAAAATTCAATTCAGAATCTGGTGAAGTGTAACTTTTAAATATATAAATAATAAAAATTTTATACTCAAGCACCATACTTATTGTAATTTTTTATCATCATTTACTGAAATTATTTTTATTGTAAACTGATATAAATATATAATCTATTATTATTGTATTGGTTTTTAGGCTCAACCTATCCTACATATAGTGCTACAAAAATACATACTTACACATCTAATTTCGATAACAATATAGAAAATAAGAATTATTTGGTTAAACAATAGCTCATTATTTTTAATAATAATGGTACCTACTCCAAAAACAGAAGCTAAAACTTATATTTATATATTTTTCACAATATTTGTTAAGCTGTTGAATTAACTTAAACAATTCATAAATTGAGTTGAACAATTAAAACTTTGTCGAAACAAGTCATAAAAATAAACAATTATTATTTGAGATCCTTTGGTTTCACTTTTTTGCGTGTAGTTAACATTTAATTTACATTTTTTGCACAATTTTCTCAGTGTAACTTGATCCGTTATCTGTCAACGTCTTGAAGGTCACGAAATTTTGCCCCCAAAACATCAAAGGATTTACGCCGGCTTTCGTTTCTTGTTTGGCTGGGGTATTCTGTGGTATTATTTCAACCATACCTTCAATGACGTTAGAAATGACAGCATTACATATATGGTTGTGAATAAATATTATCATTTATCCCCAAATTAATGACATATTTTTCATAAATTATTTATTATAATCATACATGTTTACATAATAATGTGACATTTGTTCACTACTTTCACCATGGCCTGTGGTCAATGATGATTTAGACATGCCTTGATCCCTCATTGGCCACGACAACGGTGAGCAGTAGAATCCATATTTTACGTAATTGTCAATTAGTTGAAAATGTCTGGACACGACCCTTATGGAATACAATTCCAATCTAGTAACTTTTAATGGTGATTTTGATGTTTCGTAAAATGCTCCTCCTAGTTTGAAAACAAAGTATAGTACAATTTACAATAGAACATATTATTGTGCTTCGGGGAATCGGTAAAAATGTTAACTGCTTTGTGAAAAAATAACCCGGAAAGAAAATTTCCCCAATGATGCTTATTACATATTATACAACTGAGCCACAACCGCGACAGTTTATGAAAAAAATAAAAATCAACCGTCCTATGTCACCCAAAAAGTGGAGTGAGTGAGTATTGCATGCATTATTTCTGTATGACAGAAACAAGTCTGGCTAATTGCCATTAATCTAAATGAATTATATATATTACAGTTCTACAGGCCTTAGAGGCCCATGACTTATCAATTACATAGGTATACCAATTGTATACATTTTTAAATTAGGTTTCTTCATCTTCCTCTATTTTTCTTACTAGGGCTTTCCACCTTTTCCTATCTTCCGCAACTCTTCTCCAATCTTCTATCCCCTTTTCCTTTATGTCCGCTGCTACCGTCTCCACCCATTTCTTCCTCGGTCTGCCTCTTCGTTTTTTACCTCCTTCTCCTTCAAGGATCGCTTTACTAGTGTGTCTACCTTTAGGCATTCTACATATATGTCCCAACCACCTGGCTCTTTGTGCCTTTATATAATGAATTATATCAGGGTATCCATACGATTCCTTTATTTCTTTATTCGTTAGCCTCCTCCATGTCCCATCTTCCAATCTTTTACCTCCTAGTATCTTCCTCAGTACTTTTCTTTCCCATATTTCAATCTTTGTTTCATTTTTTTTGGTTAGAATCCACGATTCGCATCCATAGAGTGCCGTCGGTCGTATAATCGTTCTATATACTCTTATTTTAGCTTTTTTTCATATTTGTTTTGACTTCAATAGGTTATTTAGTGCCCCAAGTGATCTACTTCCTTTGGATAATCTTTTTTCTATTTCAAGAGTTTCATCACTTTTGTTAGTGATTAGTACTCCTAAATAGTCAAATTTATCCACTTTTACAAAGGTATATATTCTGTGTCTTGTCCTGAACAAAGTTTCTCTGGTTAACTCATTTGGATCTTGCCTCATTTCCATATAATTCGTCTTCTCTGTATTTATATGCAGCCCGAATGCTCTAGCTGTACCCTCCAATTTTCCGAAGAGCAGTTCCAACTCTTTTTTTGATCTTGCAATCAGCGTGACATCATCTGCATACGCAATTACCTGATGCTTGCAATGAAATATCATTCCCCGACTCTGAATTTGACTTTCCCTTAAGATCCATTCCAATACAAGGTTGAATAAAACTGTGGAGAGGGGGTCTCCTTGCTTCAATCCCCTTTTAGTGGTGAAATTTTTGGATACTTTTCCTTCTATTAATACTTTCATTGATGTTTGTTCCAAGGTCAACTTTATTAATTTTATTAATTTCTGGGAAACTCCAAGGTTGCGCAGTACTTTATACAATTTCGTTCTTAACACTGCGTCATAGGCCTGACGGAAATCTATAAACAATAAGTGCAATCCCAGGTTTTGTTCGTAGCTGTTATGCTGTATCATTTTCAGTGTAAATATCTGGTCTGATGTTCCTCTTCCTTGTCTAAGACCTCCTTGGTATTCTCCGATCTAAATGAATTAACTTTACCTAATAATGCTCCACTTTTATCATAAATCAATCAAAATTCTCATGTTCTAACGCAGATAACAGTTTATAATGATATAATAAAATTAGAATCACATTTTTCTACGCATATTTCAATCTCTCTTATCGAAAATTGACAATTTAAGGCATAATTTAACCTAAACTCATCCAACAATGTATTTTTACAGCTATTAAAGGCTAGTCATATATGAGTAAATAGTGAAATCATTTTACTGGAAATTGCTTTTAACGAATTTCAATTCATAAATGAATATTCCATTGAATAGTGATACATGAATTCAAGTTTACTTTATCCGAGTCACTCAATAAATATAGCCAAACCACAGCCTTGTACATGAGGATCAAATTATTGCATAGGTACATTATATATTTTTATACATTGTGTAAAATCCAAACGGAATAAATCCATTATTTAGGTTACTGTGCGTACAATTTTGAAACACGTCGAATTTAAATTATAAATTGACTGACTCTTCAACGTGAAAATGGTAACCCTACTCTCAACCCCATTATGACAGATGCAACCTCCAATTTTTCAAACGGGAAGTATAAGCTTGTAATATATCGTTTGGAAGGTCTCTTCATTCCGACATACGCTATAACAGGCTGGAAAACAATGTTATCCAATTAGAAGACGCTACTGGTCTACGGAAAATCCTCACTGGATGAGATAAGAACACACACAGTACCCACAAGAGGTTAACATTTGGACAGGGATTATTGGAAACCATATTATTGATCCCTTTTTCACTGAGGGCAATTCAATTTAATTTGAATTACGATCATTATTTGCCACTACTTCAAACTGATGTCATTCCAAGTTTTGGCAAATTTATATTCTGATCCAGGAAACCCTCAAGTTCCAGTTCCAATACGATATGATTTCAGAAGGATGAAGCACCGCCATATCACCAACGCAATGTCCGGCAGTACCTCAATGCAATATTTCCCAATCGGTGGTCAGGGAAGCGAGGATCGATAGCATGGCCAGCGCGATCACCTGAACTTACATCATTAGATTCCTTTTTATGGGGGTATGTGAAGAGCCTTCCAATTTAAATGAATTGAAAGAACGAATAATGCGACAATTTCAAATCCGATTTTACGTTCTGGACCATGCTGAACTTTTGATGACATATAATTTTTCTGGTAAAATTAAGGTAATGTCAACTTTTTGAGATCAAGTGCTTGTTTCAATATACCCGGAATGTGTTCGACATTGGTGATAAAATATGAAAAAAATTGTTTCCAAAAATTTTCCGAAGTTGTAATAAAATAAATACAACATAATATGTATACCTAATGGTTTTCTTAGTATCCCTACACCGAGATATTATGCACTATCAGATGTTTTTAGAAATAATTTTTCCATGTTTTTAAAATTTCGATAATTCAATTGAATATTAGATGTGAGAATATATTTATTTCTAAGTAATATTATTTCTGCTTATTAGATATGATGATGGATATCATGTGATATTCCATTGAATCAGTAATGAAAAAAAGTAGGTATGTATTATCTATATTGCAGTATCTGTTATTGTTACCATTTGTGTGCACCGCCCACAAAACACCCACTGAAAATATTCCTGTATAAGTAGAAAATAAACCACATTCAATTTTTTTTGTATATCAGTAGCCAGTGAATCAGTTCTATCTAGTTTAACTCGTAACTTTAGAATGGCTTTATCTCAGAAATGGTGAATTTTAGAAAATAAAGTGCGAAAACAATTTTTGTAGAGAGAGAATTGCATGGTCTATAATTTTCATTTGAGCTATTACCAACTTGCCAAGCAAGAAGTCTATCGGTTCCAGTAAATAAGGTACCGAGCTTCGACTGGGAGTCTCTTAAAATCCGACATAGGTAAAAAATTAATCTAAGTGTTATGTCATGGAAAATTTGAAAAATCAGCAGACCCCAAGAAACATTATTCTACAGGAAGTATAGTCCAGTAACTGAAGGGGCAAACCTATCAAAATATTTGTCCAATA
>CAJUYH010006163.1:20974-41903 GCA_910591685.1 Galerucella tenella
TCTTAGGGTCCATTCTACAATGGCAATATAAGTCAGTATCGGTTCTATAATGGATTTCTATGACAGGAATATCTCGCTGGTAGTTCCAAACAATCAGGAAGTGGGATTTTCTACCATGAATCAAATTTCTTGGTTTGTTTTGATAAATCAGCGGGAGGAAGATAATTCACTGGATTTGGGGTATTAGTTTATTTTTTTTTGCATCGAAAATATGGATAAAAAGTATGTAGCGTTTTCACTTCAATGGAATGAATGTGCTATTTTGCTGAATGGAATAGAGACTCGATAGTAAAATCCTGTGCTCTAATAGTGTGCAGGAATTAGTAATTGGGGTTGTAGCCCAAAAATCTTGTTCTGGATGTACACTGCCAGAGGTAGATCAATGATAACTTATTGAGCCATTTCGTGTAGAAGTAGAACTAACCTATTGACGACGAAAGACCTCTCCAAAATTCTAAGACCAGCCTGTGAATGCATTAGAGACGCAATTAGAACATGCCACCGGCGGCCAATTATATAGTGGTGAGAAGGGCTTCAAAAAGAACAAAATACAGACTACGTAGATAAGGAATTGCTTCTTGAAAATCAGAAAACCTGCCACAAGATGGTATGATGAAAAAGTATAAATTTTCAAACAAGTTTGTTATAGAATTAATGAATAAGAAGGAATGGGATCCAAATACTACTATCAGATTTGGAAATAATGTCATTGCATGGTGCACAGATGGGTCAAAAGCAGTAGAAGGAACTGGGATAGGAGTGTACGAGCTAGGACACTCTGAAAGATTATGGTAAACCCCAAGTATCTTTCAAGCGGAATTTCCCGCCATAAGAAATTGTGTGTTGATAAAGGATATAGAAGGCAAAGGATTATCACAATGGCGGATAGTCGAGCAGCGATTAAAGCACAGCTCTTGTGTAATCAGTTCCAAAATGGTGTGGTAATGCCTAGGGAAACTCAATGAACTAGGCGAGTACAATATAGCTACCTTACTGTGGATCCCAGGACACTGGAATATATAAAAATGAAAGAGCAGATGAAGTAGCAAAGAGGGAGAATGAAACTCTCTTTCGGGAACCGGCTAATATTGGAAGAAATAGAACAAGCCGAAAGAAAGAGAAGACCATTGGAAAGATCTAGTAGGTCTGAAACAATTAAATATACTTCTGGATGACTACAACCTGTTGAGATCAAATGAATGCCTAATTCCAAGTAAAACTGCACTAAGAGTTTTAACTGGGTGAATGTCATCCCGATACATACATACATGAGGGGAAATTTTATACACGGTTATATCTATAAAAGTATTGGGAAACAATATACTAACAATAAATATTAATTAATGTATTTTGGAATGAGGGTATTCACAGCCTGTCGTAATAGTAAAATGATTTATAAGTGAAACCCGGGTTTTTTGGTTACTTTTTATCAATTTGTAGTGTACAATCAAATATCGTTAAAGTTATTTCACAACGTGTTTGCTTTAGGAAACACTTATCTCAAGAACTCGAACGTAGATAAGCTTATCTAGGCTTATTTCACCAAAAATTTTCTCAGAAATCAACTGAAATTTCAACGAAATATTAAGTAAATACTAAAATACTATTTACATTTATTTATTATCTAAAATTTGTTATAAGTGTATTTATTTTTTAATAAATCTACAAGGTCATTAGACATATTGAAAAAACTAAATGTCTGGATTGTTGAATTTTATGCACTTTTGGAATTTGGGACCTTTTGCGCCATCAGCCCCAATGTAATATTGGCAGAAAAAGGTAAAATGTAAGATTGAACCGCCGGAAAATGAGTTTAGACAATTAACGATTCCTCTGGGAAACGCTGACTAACGAAATCTTAAATCTCAACAGAGGCCAGATAAGGAGAGTGGTGGTTATCTTCAAATGTATGTATGTGTATGTGTGTGTTTTGGGACTAAAAGATCTATTGTGCCCCCTTACTTCTACTCAGTTTCTGAGGAGAGTCTCAGAAACTAGTAGTTCCTTTAGTCCTATTTCCCGGAGGAATTTTAGGATGTCTGCAGGCTTCAACTTAGGCAAATGTTCCTCTTCTATCCAGTAATCTCCTAGGTGCTGTGCTCTAGGATTCTGAAGTGCTGTGCAGTTGGAAAGTATGTCGATGGAGGTTTCTTCTTCCATTCCACAAAATCTGCATTCTTCTTCCTCCACTATTTTGAGCTTTTTCAGGTGCCCATTAGGATCCCTGTTAAAACTCTTAGCGCAGTATTACTTTGACTTATGCATTCTTTTGATCTTCAAATGTAAAGAAATGTCTCGTTGGAGATACAGGCTCCTAGGACTAGGGCATACAAGGAAGGATTTATCAAAGAAGGACCTAGTAAAAAGACTGTTGAGCCTGATAAGGTCTACTGGTCTCTTCACATAAACGGCACAACCAAGGGACTTGCTCAGTAACTATATAGAAGAAAGGGGACCAAATAAATCTTTTAGGTGAATGTCAACCCACATACATACACACCTTGTAGTATTTTAGTCCAGTAAAATGAAGGAGGAAAAAAAGGCAAAGTTAACATTAATGACGCCCTGTTTTCATCTTCCTGTTGGAAGTTGCATTTGGTACCTCATTAAACATGAGACAAAGTTCTGCGTGAAAACACGTGCGAGGGCGGAGAAAATGGCCCCAAAAGACCAGGAAAATAGGTTTTCAGCCAATATCTCCTAAAATATGGCAGTTAGAGATTTTCAGTTCAGATAAAAAGTTTAGTTAATTTTCTACAAAAATGGTCCCCATGATTTTTTTCGCAACATTAATATTTTCTGCAAAAAAATCGGGTTGAAAAACCGGAAATTTTGAGACTGGTGAAATATGCAAGTTTTGTACAAAATTTGAGCTGGGGGATGTTGGAAATCCATTATTTCCAATGTTTTGTATTGCGGAAACCAATTGTAGATGGCGCCACCACATTTTACAGATTGGGAAAATCCTCAAGATTTGAATCTTCACTTTCTATGTTTTGGGTTGGTGATAAAAGTTAATTTTAACGAAAAACGTCAATATTTATTCAATACTCTTCACTTATATGACTTCTCTCTATAATTGACAATAATATTTATCAAAATAATGACAGAAAACAAACACATTTATGCCTCCAAGCATGGCCGCATGGTTTGTAGCAGACGACACGAGCGCCACGTAGAGCACACGCGCGGTGAACGACGGAGGAACGAAAGTAATAAATTGTAGCGTATACATTTAGATATACTGGTTTTTCCCCGGGGTATCAAAGGTATGACTTTTATACATCGATGGAAAGGTGGGAATTCCCCCGTTACACTAGTTAAGGTGTTAAAATGTTAGAAATAAAGAGAAGGGAGAAAAAAACCACCAAAAAAAGTGCGTTTTTTCCTTGAGCCCGCGTTTTCTAATTTCATTTAAAAATGGTCGACTTCGTCAAAAAATTAATTGCACAATCGAAAAGTAGACATTCTTAGCTTTCAAATGATGTATCATAGAGACCAATCGGATCATGTATAAATTTTTAATTGATGGTTGTTCACAAAATTTCCACGCGCTCCAAAAAAAGCAAAAATTTGGGATTCAACAAACAACGATTAAATGAAAATTAAAAAAAATTAGGGTATACAAATTTCAGTGATGACAAAAGACCTTATGAGGACCCATAATCAAGAAAATTTTGAGTAGTTAAACTACCTATATGTGTAAATCAAATCATATTTAATAAAAAAATGTTCTATATTCTCTTTATAATCACCTGAAAAGGTGCAAAATGAAACTGTAAAACCTGTTACTAACACAAAAAATTTGTAAGCAATTTTGCGACTAAACATCTTGTAAGTGCGTCGACGAAAAAATAGTATTAAAAAAAATATATATAAATAAATGAAAGAAAAAAAAATGCATTCATAAATGAAAAAAAAAATAAAAAAATAAATGAATAAAAAAAAGTCGAAATAAATGAAATAAATAAATAGATGCACAAATACTAACAACATATATACATATTTTTTTTAACACACTAACAAAATTGTTTACAAGATAACTTTGTTAAATAACTCGTCAAATTAATCTGGCTAATTGGTCTCTGCCAAAACCACCTAACTACTCAAAAAAAAATGAAAATAAAAAAAATTAGGGTATACAAATTTCAGGGATGACAAAAGACCTTATGATGACCCATAATCAAGAAAATTTTGAGTGAATTAGTGCAATACAAAAAAAATAGGAACAAATTCCTGGCGAGGTCAAAATTGCCCGGTAGCAGAAAGTTTGACCCGTGTTCCGATATGGCCAAAAGAGTCAAGCGTGACCCAATTCACAGGGTATGATAGCAGCAGAATTCCTCTTTCACATGAACTTGGAATCATGAGAAAATATGCATTTTTCACAAAGTTATTGAATAATTTGTCCCCCCGCTGATGTGTAAATACTCGGACTGTGCTCTCCGGCACACAGCACAGAAGCTCATTATTCGAGGTGCGCTTGGTGCCGTTTTCTCGAAACCGGTCAAATTTGCGAGAAAAATTATGAGGACCATTTTTGTAGAAAATTAACTGAACTTTAATTTTTATCTGAACCAAAAATCTCTAACTGCCAAATTTTAGGAGATATTGGCTGAAAACCTATTTTTCTGGTCTTTTGGGTCCATTTTCTTCGCCCTTGCACGCGTTTTCATGCAGATCTTTGTCTCATGTTTAATGAGGTACCAAATGCAACTTCCAACCGGAAGATGAAAATAGGGCGTCATTAATGTTAACTTTTTTCCTTTATTTACTGGACTATTTCTCGATAGAAATATCTGGCTCAAATTTATATTCTTAAAGTGGAATGAAAAATGTAAAATGATATCATTAAAAAACAAATTTAATCTGTCGCTGTTTTTGGAACATCCCGTAGATTTAAAAATATTTTCGCTCCGCCTTTGGCTCGTTTCGTATCTCGGTTAATGCTTGTGTGTTAATAATAACCATCATTACATGATCGTTGCATAATATACTATCAAGAAACTACTGCTTTTAATTGACTACCCTTGAGCATTGCTGGAGACATGCTCCCTTACCAATCCTTCTATTCCATGCACAACCAACAAATAGGTTCATCTATTTTTTTTATTTGTAGTTGATATGGTCGAAATGTTACTCCAATTCAACGCTTGCACTAAGACGAAAAATTTCTTCGGAACCAGCCCGCACGATGCCATGTACGAAATCGAAGATATGCCGGAACAAATAAAATTCATGATTTTGGGAAAAACCAAACGAAAAACAGTGGACGATCCGAGACCTTCCAAATACAAAAAAACCGAATTACATAAAACTGGTTTAAAAACATACGCCAGAATAGAAAAAATTCAACTTAAACCGTCTATAAAGTCGTTTACCACCGTTAAATGAATTTGTCGAGTACCAACTATTTTTAATTTTGTGAGGTGAAGTATTAACAAGTTATCTTGGGTTAAATTTCAATTCAAGGCAGTTTGAATTGTAGAATAAATTTGAAATTCAGAATATTATAATCTCAAAATTTTTCACGCATATGTATCAACTTCACCCTTTATTGCTTACCAATGTTTTCATGGTCACTTAATGTTGTAATCAAAACAACCTGAATCAAATCCTATTGGTCAAAAGTTTCTACCTAACCTTTTTTTGTGTATTAATTAGGTATATCTAGATATAAATTTTGTGATCAAATTAAAGTAGATAATATAAATAATACAATAGATATACTCCGCTGCCGATGAGTAAATACTTTATTCACTGTGTCCTCTTTGGCGGGTCATTACCATTGGTTCACCCTCATCGCTTGTTCAGTAAATTCTATGTTTTCAGCAAAACATCTAACTTTCTCTCTTTTACATGCTGGCGGGTTCCGACCTTACTAGTTGCCTCTATCTCTATAGATATGTGTTGACGAACAACCCAGCTGTTATTTTTTTAACCTCCGATTGGCGATAAAAAAAGTGTTTGATATAAAAAATTTGCTTATTACCAAAAAAACTAGACGAGTGGATATTCTTCGACAAAGAGCTGAGGACATTCTTGGAAAACAATGAATTGATTTTTTATATTCGCTACTTTACTGTACAGTGTACATCCTTCACGTCGTTTCCTGTAGTCTGCCTCGTACTCTCCAATGTTTTTGTTTTGTTTTGAGCGTGTTCCAGCGACAATAACAACCTTCAGCATAATGCATCTTTTCTGTAGGTACTTTTTCTATTGCTTTATTTGATAGTATTTTATAGAACAATGAGGCTGCTTTAGGAAATCCTGGCTCCATTTTCTTCCAATACTAGGTTTGTTCATAGAGCTATCACGAACGGCTGGAAACTGAACGAATCATGCGCAGAGCCTCTATGTGAACTTATTCACTGCGCATGGTTCTTATTCACTAAGTCGTCCCGTCTCCAAAATACCATAATATAATATGTTTCATTGTTTTATTGAACTTTTGTGACATTTTCAATTGGTAAACAATTCCAAAAGTTGAAAATCATCAGTAAGGCCCATAAATTTTAATTTCTTGTATTAATTCAACAATCAGTTTCTGTTCTGTATATCACTTTTTTCATTTAAATTTATTCTCTGTCACTGGATTTTTTCTGACCTAGTTCAAATTTTGCCCAACCATTTTTTCAAAATAGGTACATCTCTCATTTTCAATTGACCATTCCTGCCACATGTGCCATATATATTTTTGTTGCATAGCTTAACATCTAGTTTTATTCATTTTTGAATGACTTCGTTTTTTACTTCACCTTTCAAATCCAACAAATAGTTTTTAATATTCTTTTTAGCCTATCTGACTAATTTTCTCCTTGTAAATAATTTTATTTTGCTTCAAATTCATTGGTGTAACAGAATTAAATAAACATATTAAAACATTTAAGTACTGAATAAAAAATTTGTACATAAAAGACAATCAAATCTGTCGCTGAATCTTCACCTTCACGTGACTTATATGTGATGAACCATATTCATATGGTTCAAAACAACACAAATCAAAGACAAAAATATTGAAAAAAATGTTAAAAAAAACTTTTTTCCCTTGACGTGTCACTAGCAAATCACAATTCAATTGCGTATCTCCTGTTCGTAATTTTCTTAATAATAGCAATAACAGTTTTTTTGGCCCTTTCAAAGCCGAACTTAACAGCTCACCTGAGCCATTAGAAATTGTTATTGTCGGATAAATTGGCAGTTAAAGTTTTGTGTAAAGCTGGTTTTATATTTTGGATGACCTCAAATTTTTCAGTTGGGTTTTCATTGCTCAATTCTATAAAAGATTAATTTCAGTTTATTAGTTTTCTTCAGTTTCATTCCCTCAACATATTTCTCTTATTTCTTGCATGAAATATTACTGTATATTTTGGTTTCTTTTTTATTCAACTCGAAAAAACACATGAAGACTGATGTCACTCCTTTCTCGCATTTAACATTGAATACTTTATATCTGAATACCTCTTATGTGTCATTCAAGAATTACATTAGGAAGGGTCTTTGCTTTGTCTATTTTGATATAGGGGGTGAGGGGGAATAGATGGTGGCTACGTTTGCAGTAGTTATTTACTTTTATACATATACATATTTACTTTTATACATATATTATGTGCGATCTCTATATCGTGAGCCTATTTACTTATTTCTATAATTACATCAGCTGCTGATGAATCAATAAAAAAACAGTACATTAAAAGAAAAATGCATATGTATGTTTACGTAAGCATGGGAAAGAGGGTAAGGGCTTTGATTACTTTTGCTGACAAGGGGCAAGGAGGGGTGAATACACATCAAAAAATGTGTTTCCTCTGCTGTTTGAAGGTTAGTTAGTTTTGTAGGTGTAGAATATGTTTGAAGTACTCTTTCTTACCTTCGTAAAAGAAAGCTTTCTCTTCTAATTTTATTTCTATAAACTCATTTCTTATTTTTCCTAAAAGATCAAAAGAGCTGTCATTAATTCTACTCCAAATAATTTCTAATGTTTCGCTTGTTGTATATTCAAAAAATATTGCCTAATACTATTGATACAGTTGTCCCAAAGGTATATCTATTTTTTTATGCGGATCCATTGGTCAATTTTGACAATTTCTGGTGGCTGATTTTTCGTTTCTATTATTGTTAAACTGGAAAAATATTATTATTATAAAAAAAAAAACGTTTACCGCGTTAGATCGAACGGACAATCTAGAAGATTTGCAGCTTTCTGTCCGTGAACAGCCGCACGTTATGTAGGTTGTTTCATGTTTTTTTTTCAATTGATAAAAAATATGTGTTGTATAACATCAAGGAATTAGTCACGTGATGGTGAAGATAGATTAAGCGTTTCTACTGTATATTTGTTATTTTCTGTATATATGGAATTTGTAGTTACAATTTTCTTATTTATATTGTGAGTCGGTTGATAGATTTAGTTTGCACTATTAGTTATTAATATTCGTAACTTTTAATTTTTTTATTATTTCTTGCAAACAATTGAAGACATCCAATCTTTTTTAAATTACTATTAGACTAGGTGGTATGGACGCAAGTGGTCCAGAAATTATTTGAATGGAATTTTGTTTTCATATTCATGTCCAGAATAAAATACTGATTACAGCGATATATGTTACTAGGCTGTAACTTGGTTAGAAATCGTTCAATCCGCGACTGTTTCAACTAATAAGCAAAATAGACTTTTTACTGGAAATATATTTTCTACCACATTTTATTCAAAAAATTATTATATCCTAGGCCTGGCCACTTCTTGATGCCTGGAAAAGTACTTTACTGCCACGGCTTACACATACTTTTTTATCCTACACAATAATTGTTGGTAATATTCTTTCTATAAAAATTTTGTTTTATAATATAAAATTCAGTACTATTTTTATCCTACACAATACTTGTTGGTAATAATATTTCATATAAAAATTGTATTCACCTTACACCAATGCTTACACATTACATTTCATCTGATTCAGGCTCCATAACTTCAAAAAAACATCAAAATACGACAACTTATGATTGAATTTACAGACATTGACAGCTACTAACAATTTATTTTTATATTGACGTTTAATGTTGTTTATTTTAAGCGATTTAGAATTTTTCATATTTTTTTACAAAACATTTGGAAGAATATAAAGCAGCCTTTTTAAATTTTACTACTTTCAATGTCTAGAATACATGAATCTCCTCTAAAGGATTTTGCTCTGCTAGCCTTTAAGTTGGACCTCCTGTCATGACTTCATCTCATCATCTGTTCCTGAATGATTTGTCGAGAGCCTCACTGTTAACAAGTGGTATAAAATTGTTTATCTAATTCCGCTATCAAATGTGACACTTTAAGTCACTCCTTGACGTTAGGTAACGTCACATTTTTCATAACCTTCATATATCAGTTATGAAAAGTAAAAACTTTACATAACTGTTTTACTTTACGTAAGTTTCAACATAGAGATACTACATGAGTTTCAAAGAATAATTTATTAATTAGGTAGGTACTGTCAAAACTGACAATTATTTCATTATTTAAACTGACAATTACCCCATTATTTTAATTCAATAGTATTTTAAGATTTATAAACATTAAAAACAACATTATTAAGGACAGATTTATTTAAAGTAAGTCAATTTTCTGGGTGAATACTTCATAGTAACAATACTTCTAACACCATTTGAATCCACTTTAATATTACTATTGTAATTGAAGATTTTATTGAATATTATAAAAGCTCGGAATTAGATAAAACGTTGTACGTAAACACGTTATGAAGAGAGCGACATTGTTCAACTCGCGTAATTTGCAGAACTCGCTAGCGCTCGTTTTGGCAAATATTACGCTTGTTGAACAATATCGCTCTTTTCATAACTAGTTACGTAAATATCTATTAATTTTACTCTTACAAACTTTATCGGTATGACAGTTTTTTTCGGAAGAAGTGATGCTGATGTCAAAATGAAAGATTTGAAAATAATTATTCATACGCTTTCTAAAAATAATTGAAATTTTCCAAAATGTAATTTATTCTGGTCCGGTCAATATATTAAAAAAAAAGTAATTATATCAAAATCTTGTTGTTTATTACGCGTACTTAGTTTGTTAATTTTCTTTGTAGTGTAGGTATTACCAAATCTGGTATATAGAAATGTATTGTTATAAAATTACCACTAGTTTTAGGTTTAAAGTTATTAGGCGGTTATCGGAAATCTTTTTAAATCTATAAGGTGTGCATTATAATTTTAACAAAAGTACATATAGGTGATCTTTTCGGTATCTCGAGTCTGTGTACCATTCTTTCCAAATCTGGTAACGGTATTTGGATTCCATTCCTTCTTGTTGCTCAACTCCGCTAATATCCCTTCTAAAATTAGTGGCAGTTGATTTTAAATAAATTAAATTGTACTTTTGATTTAAATTTAGTAAATTATGATCGATGCTATTCCAATAACTACCAATTAGTAGACCGAAACGATCAGTATTTCAAACAAATTATCGATTTTTTCTGAATAATTTGAAAAAAATAATTTTAGTAATATCAATATAAATATTGTGTGCTGTTTGCGACAAAACTGTGTGATTAAGGTAGGTAGCTGTATCTCGGGTCTATTCATCGTACAGCTTAGAAGAAATAAATCTGTATTACAAACTCGCATACAAGAAACTGCTGGGAATTATTTGAGTTTCCTACTCCATCACTAGAGAGCATAGTTTACAATAATATTACAAAAACATCATTTTTCCATAATAAATGTTCCGTTATAGTGCCGAGCGGAAAGGTTCACTCAATAAAGCTGTCATAACTTTTGTTCTGCTTCATGGATTTTGATAAACTTGGTATCATTTGAAAGAGACTTCAATACTCAATATACTCTAGTCGATTTAACGATCGCTAGGTGGCGAAGATTGAACAATTGTTTTGTTTTAAACTTTTTCCAGGAATCTTTTCAATGCGATGCTATATTTTTTAATCATTTCCTTGAAAGAGGATGGAAAAAAGTTGTAAAAACCGCATCTTAATATCTATTATCTATTTTGTTTGGGGTCCATTTTTTGTTAGTTTTTTTCATAACACTAAGCGAAATTTATCTGCCTACGCGCCTTGAATAATCCTTCAGAACCTTTGGCATCTGATTTTCTGTTGAGCTGATCAAAAGGAACCAATCTTCAGCTGACCTGGATCTGGTCAAATTCTCTGCCACATCTTCTACAGCATTGATGCTCTCTTCAGATTGGTACCCAATTGCATTTCCGTCCCGTGTGATCACCTTCTTTAAATTGAAGTTATAGGAGTTCGTGAAGGCTACGATTGCAGCATTTAGAAAGACGTTCATTAGCTGGTTTTCGCAAACGTGGCGAGCATTCATGGAACGGCTCTGTCTCAGGATGGCTCCAATGAAATGCACCCATTCGAAAAACTCGGGTTTCGCCGATGCCGAATACGCACTTTTGGAGACTAATCCCAGATCGACTTGATAGTGGAAGTAGGATTCTGGAAAGTCCATTTCCTCCTCGTCCTTCATCATTTTTTGGATGTTCTCTCCTATCCTCTCTACGAATACCCAATCCAGGAGATCTGCAGTTTGTTCTATTCCCAGTGTCTCCGTTATGTATCCGTAGGACATTAAGGCGGCACAGTCTCGATTACGTGAGCCGGTGGTAGCTATTCTGATGCAAGCGTAAGGGTTTTTAGGAAATCTATAGAAGAACATATCAAAAGCTGCGGTCAAAATATTGTATTGGCGATTATGCTCCCACCCGGTGTATAGATCCACGATGTCCGTCATGTCAGGCGCACTGGCTTTTAAGGCTCTTAGCTGAGTGGTGATCCTTGCACATATTGCCGCCTTATAGTCCGTAACCGTGGCTTTAATTAATCGGTATATCGCCAAAAGGTACAAACACATCCAAGGGTCATCTGATTGATCCGCAGGTTGTCCGGGATCCTCTTTTATTCTGTCTGTGGCGGTAACGTTGAGGACTGAAAGAGGTGTTATCATGTCTCCTTCTTCTCCTATCGTAGTTCCATAAGAAGCCCATTTATCTTCCAATTTTTCTTCTAGCGTCTCCGCAAACAGATATAAGAATGTGGTTGCTTGATCGACAGATATATTCAAGTTCTTTATCTGCGCCCTCACTATCCTCCTGCTTTTGGACTAGTCGTTTGTAGTCAACTCTATACTTAGTGGTGGTTTCTCTTGTGGATGTGATTGAAACCAGTCCACAGGGAATTGGACTTCCGTTTTCACAGAAGGTACCCTTGGAGTAACCCTGACTTTGGTAGACACTCTAATCATGCTGTTATTCATTTTTCCAGATTTTTTAAGAATATGTTTACTTATTGAATTAGATATTTGATTACATATTTATTTCAGTCACTTTGGCAATCAATATTGGAAATTATATAAGTTGAAAAAAACAAATTTGACTCCCATTACACCAACATATGGGTAATGGTGATCATCCTGGGAGCAATCGGAGTCAAAGAAAATCTAGCATATATCGCAGACATAATCTTCAGCTGAGCTCAATCCATTTCACACCGTAAGAGCCTATAGCCAACATGAGGTACATCTGAGCCACATCTCGTTGTTTCGTTTCTTCCGAATTCTTACTAGGCATCTGTTCCTTCTGCCTCAGGTCTAAATACAGTGAATCGTCCTAGATGTGGACCTAGGGTAGAACCTTTTTTCGCTCACTTTTGAAGACTGAAAATGGGATTCCCATTAATTTAGCAGCATTTCTTATAGAACTCCATCAATAAGTTGTACCTATAGCTTTTTCTAGGCTATCGGAAGACCAGGAAGCCTTTTTCCGGTATCTTGACTCGCGCTATCGGCATCTAGTAACAAATAAAAATATCGTAACTAAACATGCATAGGTTGTGGGTAGTAGTGATCACTGGGAGTCACCTGAATCTCATTTTCCACAATTAGAAAACTAACAATGAAAAAAAAATAAAATGAAAAAATCTTTAACAAACTGATATAATCTGAACTGCGCATCACAATTTTGTATTGACGTAAATTAAATTAGCGAAGCAGAAAAGGTATTTTTTCAGTAGCGTGAACCGTTCAAGGCTGAGCCAAGAATCAGAGCGGGGAGTAAGGACGCTGTATACGCGTCGCTCTTGAGTACTGTTTCGTGGATGTGAGGACTCCCATTACCCGACTCTCCCCTATACATAAAAATAGGTTTTTGACGAGCTCAGTATCGTTGTAACAATGACCATCAATTAATTCAGCAGCAAAAATAGACTACATTAGAAAATATATATTGAGATGCGACTTTTACCTTTTTTTTAAGTTCCATCCTCTTTCAAGTAAAATCCATCAAGTGGAATAAAAATTATGGCAGTTTTATCGAGTCAGCTTTCCCACTCACCCCTGACAGTTATTTTACACGCCCTCCAGAGTTGGAGTAGAAAACTTTATAATAATACAGATTTTATTTTGTACGATGAATATTTTCTGAGATGTAGCGGGTTACCTCTTTTAATCAGATACCCGGTACAATATTTTCTTTGTCATTTATTGCTTTAATTGCCGTATATGAAATTATAATTTTGCCTTTTTGTTGTTACCAAAGATTTTAATTTTTTTTTAAATATAAGCGACAGGGCCGAATCTACAGATATTTCATTACTAGAACTGTGATTTCATACAAAAAGTAATATAAAATTGATGGTACTATGATTTTGTTCTTGTTTCAAAGATTAGATATGGGGACGATCCTTGGATTGTGCTGTCGCTAGCACCGACAAAGTATTGTATAAGAAAGAAGGAAGTGTTTTCGTACAAATAAATTGGAAATATAACGTTATAACGTTCTCATAGGGCCGTTCTTTTTTAATTTTTCAATAATTCTTCAAATTAATGTTTTTTTAATTCACTCAAATCCAGTTAAAGTTTGGAAATATAAAAATCTTCATGAGTTCGGCCTTGTTTAGTGGAAAACATAGCCAAATGTGTTCTTCAAACATCTTTCCCCTAAGCATTTCCCACATTTTGAAATTTAAATATAGTTATTTTAAGAATATTATATTGCGTATACATTTTGAAATTTAATATTACTCTATATACATAAATTAGACTTATAGTTGTATATTTAAATCAAATTGAAAATATATATTTTGGAGATAAGTTAAGTAAGATTTATGTAATTGAAAAAAAAATTGTAGTGTAGGTATTCAATGGAAATCTTTGATTATTCATTTTGCACCAAGTAATAAATCATTTACTTCATTATATGTAAAGTATTCATTTTAATTCATTTTTGAAATCGTTAATTCCATTTTGATGACTGTAGTTATGCCAAATTTTCCGCTTTTTTGTTTTATTTGGCTGAATTGAATGGAAAACGCTACATTTATTTGATATAAAATTAATTTATTTATGTTAAGTGCGTAATAAATGGTCTTTGTACATAGTTACTTATGTCTTTATACAATAAGTGAAATGATAACAGTTGTGTAACCACTACTTGAAATATTTGTTGGCAGAATATACTTTTTGTTAATACGTTATCCGTAATTGATAAATATTGAATAAATGGACAAATTAACGGTACAACTAATATTGCTACTTTCTACTGAAACTCGAATAGTTCAAACTTCAATTTTCATTTCGAAACTCCGTATTCTTACAACTGTTATTGTACTTTTTTAATTTTTATAGAGTAAGTTCACTCGATTGTTTCTTTATCGCTGATTCAATTTTACAGTACCTATTTGTTATCTTTATTAAAAAAGTGCTGATTTTGTTTCCTGCTTTGTTTTATGTAAATGTGAATATTTTAAATAATTAGTTAGCTCAGTTTCCTTTTCAGAGAATCTTATATATTTTTGTGTGATTTTTTAAAACCCGCCTACAATCTATTTTTTATTACATTTTTATCATTAAAATAATGTAGGTACAAGAGGCAAACCTTATTTAATAAAATTATTTTGAAAATGAGTAATTGTTTTGTTCTCGTTGATTAATTCAAAAATCATTACCATCATCGAGAATCCATGGAGATCAATACACTATACCCGCTTGAACTTCCCAAGTACTTTTTCCAAGCGGTTGGGAAACTCAATGTCAGCGCTGGTATGGTACAACGACGAATTCAATACAGACAGAGGATCAGGAGCTAAAGTGTAATGAATGTATCGTCGATGGATACTTGGTAGACTATAGGTGTGGAAGGGCCTCTGAATAGGTGGTGTTGCTGGTCACTCGGTGGGTCATCTTACAGGAATATTACACTTACATTATACTACTTATTACTAACACTAATATTAATAGTCATTGAATATCAATAGTAATTGTAATAATCCTTCTTAAAACACTGTCTTTTGCATATTTATACGACAAGTCAAGTTCATCATAAGTAAATATAAATAATACTATTTATGTTTATTTCACGCTCTGAACTTGACTTCGTACGTACAACCTTCCTACTTCTATTCTTATGATTTATTGAAATTAGCTTTAAAAGGGGATTTATGTCTTTTATTTAAATATTATTGATAACTTATTATTTTGACCAAAAGGCATCACTATATTCTGGGTGAAAATATACGCTATGACCATTGAAAGGAGGTGTAGAGGCCAATAAATCCTTATCAGTCATGCAGCACTGAAATAGTGGGCATTACCCCATCAGATATTGGAGCTTAGTGCCTGAGCCGGAACACAGTCAACTTCTAGTTGAAACATTCACAGATGTATGCATGTAGGTATGTATGTACTTTGGGGTGACATTCACTGAGTCCTAAAATATCTTTTGTGTCCCCTTACTTCTACTTAGTTTCTGAGAAGAGTTTCAGAAACTAGTAGTTCCTTTAGTCCTATTTCCCGGAGGAATTTTAGAATGTCTACAGGCTTCAACTTAGGTAAATGTTCCTCTTCTATCCAGTAATCTCCCAGGAGCTGTGCTCTAGGATTCTGAAGTGCTGTGCAGTTGGAAAGTATGTGGATGGAGGTTTCTTCTTCCATGCCACAAAATCTGCATTCTTCTTCCTCCACTAATTTGAGCTTTTTCAGATTCCCATTCAGGCGACAATGTCCCGTTAGGATCCCTGTTAAAACTCTTAGCGTAGTTTTACTTTGACTTATGCATTATTTTGATCTCTACAGGTTGTAGTCACCCAGAAGAGTCTTTGATTGTATAAGCCCTACTGGATCTTTCCAATGGCCAAACATTCACAGATAGTGGCGGGTCTAGAAGTGACTTTTGTCGAAGTGAAATTAGAATATAACATGATGAGGGCGAAGGCACGCGCGAGCAACGTGATTCTACATATTGGAAGGAAATTTAAAACACAAGGTGGTGAAAAGAGCCAGTGCTTTACCATATGTGCCAAGTGGTGGCCCAGTGTTTGCCAACTATCTTTGGTTTACTGGGGTGCTGCCAGTTTTAGGTATAAAAATCCTTGTTATAAATGTGTGAGTATTCCCTATATTGAGGTTTTTATTACTTATATATTCTAATAGTTGCTCAACTCTCTGATTGGTATTGCTTCTGCACCACACAGTATTGTGTCAATAACATGCTTAAAATAGTCTCCTCTCTGCGTAGTATTTCACCAGCCTATGGGGGTGCTAGTTCGTCTTCCGCAAAGTAGTATGATTCTTTTACTATCTCCTTGACCTCCTTCTTGTAATCGAAGTGTGCTCGAATTGGAACGAGGTCTCGATACCCATCCCATACTTCACAAATTTATATCAAATCGGCAAAAAATTTGGAGCCAAGCTGCATTGCATTATTTCATGAACTATTGGATCACTAGTATTATCGTTAAAATATATGATTGTGAAATATCATTTAATTTTGAATATTAACCCCAGCAAATTTTTATGAGTACTTTTAACAATATGTTCAATATTTTTCTCAATAATTGATTATATATGTAATTTTTTTGGTTTAAATTCGTGGTAAGACAAAAACAATATTTTATCTGTTTTCATTGAGTATATTTTCAAAACATACGGCAGTATCATTAATAACAAGAATGGAAGTATTCGCTAAATGGAAGTTTTGTAGCTATAGCAGTTCTTGGGAGTAGTTTTAGTTACTATGCTTCCATTTAAAGATGTTTCTCATGGAGATAGTGCAGATAAAAATCTTTTTATGTACGGAGAAAGTATCCGATAAGTCGTATAAACTGCAATCAATTCAATGCTCTTCTGAAACCAGTACAACCTGGAAGCAAAAGAATAAATATCAATCCCATTTTCAATGCACTATTTAGAGAGTGAACGACATGATGAGAGGTGATTTTGGGCATAAAAATTTATTGTGAATCACCTGAAGCCAATTTTCCAATTATCTCAATTATTTATCGTCCCTCAATTCAGACTACAAAAGAATAATCTGGTTTGACAAAGGTATAATTCGGAATATACGACAGATAGAACATCAAATGATATGTCTATAGGCAGCCAAGAAATGCACCTGCGCACGCCCACGTCACGTCCGCAGCAATGAAAATGGCGACTATGCGGTGGATGCGGTTAGACATATAATGCTTTGTGTGTTCGCTACAACAATCCACCAGTCACACCAGCATATGTGATTTCGCAGTAAACTGTGTTGAAAGTTTTGCGAAAGCGATTGCGATTCTAACTGTAACGTTTACAATTGATGGTGCGAAAGTTACAAGATGACTGTGCACCCTCATGCAATTCTCCAACATGGAAGTGATTCTCAATCATATAATTGAATGTTTTTTGAGCCGTATCCGGCCGAAAAGTGAATGGACTGTTTTTCTTCCATGAAAAAACTGTGACCGGTATGCCGTAGGTACCTCGATATGTGGCATGAAGACGCATTACCGATGCTGTTAAGAATATCGATTGCAGCCTACATTCAACATTTGTAATGCGCTAAAACTTTAATGTTTTCTCTGTCTACCGATATACAGGGTGCGCCAATTATTTCCACTCGATCTCTAGCACCGAAACTAAAAGAGATATCAACAAGATTTCTTGTAGGTTTATACGGTGTCACTCGGACTACAATTGTAAAATATTTTGATGTATACAGGGTGGCTAATTTTTGTGGAATGAAAATTAATTTGGTTTTTTTAAATTGAACACCCTGTATACGATTAAGGTGGAATGGGGTAAATGTGATCTACTTTTTGAATAGTTCAACTTTCTTTCAACATAAAGGTGCCAAAAAACAATTTCAAAAATTTTACAAAAAAATCTTATACTTTTGAAGGGGTTTTTTATTCATTGTATGCAAGAAATTTAAATAAAGTTTAATGTTGCAAGTGTTGCGGGATGTTTTTTAAAATCATGTCAGTATATCATTTACCCCAGGGACCGGGGCAATTGTGATGAAAGTTTATATTTTTGTAGTAAATAACATACTTTTTACTCTGGGGCTATTGTATTAAAATTCATTCCAAGCTATCTGCATGTTTTTTTTTGTAATTCATTTTGTTGAAAAAAATTCGGAATATTTTCAGCTATTATAAACAATCATGGAACAAAGGAACAGAAACTAATAAAACTTGATACAAAACACTTCTAAATGTGTCAGAGTTAATGATGAATGTTGAAGTTTTTTGAAGAAACTGGAAACTCTTACATTCCACGTCTATCAACGATAGGATTGCGTAGTAGTTTCACAATATCCTGCTGAAGTACAGTATCATTTCAAGGGGCAAATGTGTTCTAGCAGCATTCCGAAGTAAATATTAAGTATTCAATTGAATAACCAATATAATATGTCTCTCTCAATTACTATGACCTTTTAAGTAAATAAAAATTGGATTATTACTCCTACATACCGCAAAAATAATATATTATTGCACGAACGGGGTAAATGTATATTGAAATTTGCATAAGAGCGAAACGCTCCCTTCGTTTATCTGTGCTTAACTTTAATCCAAGTTTGAATTTCGACAGTTTCTAGTGATGGCTCACTAGAATAGCATATTTCGAGCTCTGTCTAATAGGTGGCACAAGAATATCTATTTAAATAGCCATTTTTAAACCGACTGTCACAATTGCCCCATTATCACATATACCCCACTTCACCTTATGTCTTCTGATTCTACTTAATATTAGCTTTACGGTAGTTTTTTGAATTTGTAAATCCGACGCGGCGTTGACAAGTTATTCCTATTGTAACGTTTATTCTAATTTATATTTACAATTAATTTATATTCACAGATTTATATTCAAATACAGTCCTTATTTAATAATTTATATGATACACTAAACACACACTAACTATAATTTATATGAGAGTCACTTAATAAACACTTTATCGAGGCGCGATTGCTTTCTTTCAGTATCAACACTAACTGACTAGCTAACTCCGCTGCGATGCTCGTCGCCTATTTATACTCGCACGCATGTAGTTCTAGAAACTTCTCGAAGTTGAAGTTTTAGTGGATGCGCCGGGTTTTTCTAGATGTTACGTTTTCCAGATCATTCTTGAGAATACGGCGGAGGAGCCATAGTCGTATCATATGGGAATTTCACTGGGGGCACTAATTGAGCACATTAATGCAGCAGCTCGCGTAACATTGCCCCCTCCTTAAGAGACAGTTCCTCCTGGAACTAACTAGGAAACTGAAACGAGATGACTGTATCGGCAACTGGTTCCCTTGTTACATTTTCCAGTTGCATGGAAGTAACATGCGACCGTCTTCTCTGTTGGCTGTGTCTCCCGTGCTCGGCCGCAGACTAGTACCTGCACTTCGGTGTCTCGGAAGATTACTTCTACCATGTTACGGATTATTCGCCAATCTAAATTGTAGTGTAGGTATTCAATGGAAATCTTTGATTATTCATTTTGCACCAAGTAATAAATCATTTACTTCATTATATGTAAAGTATTCATTTTAATTCATTTTTGAAATCGTTAATTCCATTTTGATGACTGTAGTTATGCCAAATTTTCCGCTTTTTTGTTTTATTTGGCTGAATTGAATGGAAAACGCTACATTTATTTGATATAAAATTAATTTATTTATGTTAAGTGCGTAATAAATGGTCTTTGTACATAGTTACTTATGTCTTTATACAATAAGTGAAATGATAACAGTTGTGTAACCACTACTTGAAATATTTGTTGGCAGAATATACTTTTTGTTAATACGTTATCCGTAATTGATAAATATTGAATAAATGGACAAATTAACGGTACAACTAATATTGCTACTTTCTACTGAAACTCGAATAGTTCAAACTTCAATTTTCATTTCGAAACTCCGTATTCTTACAACTGTTATTGTACTTTTTTAATTTTTATAGAGTAAGTTCACTCGATTGTTTCTTTATCGCTGATTCAATTTTACAGTACCTATTTGTTATCTTTATTAAAAAAGTGCTGATTTTGTTTCCTGCTTTGTTTTATGTAAATGTGAATATTTTAAATAATTAGTTAGCTCAGTTTCCTTTTCAGAGAATCTTATATATTTTTGTGTGATTTTTTAAAACCCGCTTACAATCTATTTTTTATTACATTTTTATCATTAAAATAATGTAGGTACAAGAGGCAAACCTTATTTAATAAAATTATTTTGAAAATGAGTAATTGTTTTGTTCTCGTTGATTAATTCAAAAATCATTACCATCATCGAGAATCCATGGAGATCAATACACTATACCCGCTTGAACTTCCCAAGTACTTTTTCCAAGCGGTTGGGAAACTCAATGTCAGCGCTGGTATGGTACAACGACGAATTCAATACAGACAGAGGATCAGGAGCTAAAGTGTAATGAATGTATCGTCGATGGATACTTGGTAGACTATAGGTGTGGAAGGGCCTCTGAATAGGTGGTGTTGCTGGTCACTCGGTGGGTCATCTTACAGGAATATTACACTTACATTATACTACTTATTACTAACACTAATATTAATAGTCATTGAATATCAATAGTAATTGTAATAATCCTTCTTAAAACACTGTCTTTTGCATATTTATACGACAAGTCAAGTTCA